>MU551729.1:487472-497472 GCA_024362625.1 Silurus asotus
CACCCCCCCACCCTCACCCACACACACACACACACACACACACACACACACACACACACACACACACACACACACACAAACTGACTATTAAAGAGCAGTGGAGCTGGTTAATCAAGTCAGATTTGCATACAAGGTCACATGTTTTTGCAGTCTTTGCTGAGACTATTGTCTCATAATGCATAGAAATAAAAAAAAGAAAAAAATGCATATTTATAATATCATGTTTAAATAATGTGGCAAATAAGTGTTTACTCATCAAGTCTAATGTGTTCACCAAAACATTGTTAATGCAAATGTCATATTATCTATCTATCTATCTATCTATCTATCTATCTATCTATCTATCTGGTAATCTATCTGTCTGTCTGTCTGTCTGTCTGTCGTTCTTGTTAAGGCTCTCCAAAGTGTTCTTCGATTTGTTTCTTCAGAAGAATCATTTTCAGTAGAATCCTACAGCATTGCTACCCTTATAAAATGATAAAAACTAAAAGGTGATGAATAAGTTTGCACTGCAAATTATTTGAAGGACTATTTATGCATTCTTCAACAAAAACACTGTCCTTATGAAAGGGAAAGAAATTTTATAAAATGTTGAGGAAGTTTATATTAAATACAGATTACATCAAATACATATTATTATTATTATTATTATTATTATTATCATTATTATTATTATTATTATTATTATTATTTTTATTATTATTGTCTGTATTATTCAATAACTGGCTGAAACTGGGTGGAAAATCTTGGCAATGTAAGTCTGAACTGCTGATGAGTTCTGGGAGTTTAAAAGGTTTCGAACATATCTGCAGCTTTGCATACTAAAACAGAGGTATGAAGGGCACTTGGCCAGGTCATATCATAGTGTACCACTGAATAAATTGTTAATTTTGCATTAACTCATTAACATGTTCTTCTGTTTTTATCAACATTTCTTTCCATATGTTTGGTCATCTCTATCTGTCTCTGTCTATGTGTGCAATGGATTTTTGCCAGGAATTTGATTGTGCATCCATAGGCTAATCTATGGTCTCAGTCTTACTGTAAAAGTGTGGGAGCCGACACTTCACACAGAGTATGGTTATGCCCCATGCATTTATGTGCATTTAAGTACAAATGTCCATACAAATACACATATTCATGAAGCAAGAACTTGCTTTTTTGTGGTGGTGCAGTTTGTGTGTCTGTCTGGGCATGTTTTTCAGAGGAACATGTGCTGTAGATGTTGGGGCTGGTGTATGGGTGTGTCTACCCTTGAGCCTATGTGTGCGATCTCAAGCTTGTATGCTTTAAGGCATGTTTGTGAATGTATGCTGGTTTGTATGACTGTCATATCTCCAAAGTATGTAACATCATTTTCCAGCACACTATGTCCAACATGATCCTAAGTCAGTCTATCAAGTGCATGCGTGCACATCAAAGAAAAGGCAAAGTTTCAGCACTATAATTAAATAGAATTTCAAATCATTGCATTGCATAATGGTGAGAAACACATTTTCTGAAAAATGTTATTAACTTCATTTGTTCATTAAAATGGGGTGTGTTTAGATATACTAGTAATATATATATATATATATACAGAAAGATGTTCCGAAATTTTCATTGAAAAAATTTCTGATCTAGAAGTCTGTGCCCTCAGCACAGACAAATACCCACAGGTGTGGTTCCCTTTATAATTGTTACAGGGTGTGAGATGAACACAGAAGAGCTAATACCATTCACAATTCTGTTCACTGCTCCTCCCCCACTTACAAACAAAACGGTCATGGAGTGAGTATTGTTGTAGTTCCTATTGCTTAACACTAGGTGCAATAAAAAAGCTAAAATATGATCTGCTCCATACCTGCCTGTTTGTAACCCTGTCTGGAGCCAACAACCTTGCCACAATTACTGAAATCATATTTTTCCCAGTCTGGAACTGTATGTAAACTTTAAGTAAAGCCTGTATGGTTATATATTGCTCCCATTTGGTTGTATGATTGGATATTTGCATGAATGATTTGTAAGGTGTTGCAAATGGCATTTTGTGAGTGTATATAATTATACCACCTGTGCCACAGTGTTCAAGAAATGTAGTAAATTTAAGAGTTTCAGATATTCTGTATCACTGTTACAGTATGTATTCCGAACAAAACTGTCACACCATGTACCTTTCTAGTTGTCTTCATTTATCACTTCTGCAGTAGTTGCCCAATCATCCAGCACCTCTTCACCACCACCGAGCCACTGTCTGGTCCTTTTCCCTGAATCTCACACTACAGTCTTCCTCCTTCAGTTTCCACCATCTTATTTTTCTTTTAGTCTTCACTCTCCTTCTCTTTTTCTTCACCTCCAAAACCATCCTACAGACCACCATCTAATGCTGTTTAGCTACACTGTCCTCTGCCAACACCTTACAGTCTCCAATCTTCTTTAGGTTGCATTCATTCCTACAGTGCCCTCCACAATTATTGGCACCCCTGTTTAAGATGTGGTCGTGGACTTCAAAAAATTCTCCTTTTTTTTTTAACAACATAGAACCCAAATGCAAAAAAAGAGAAAAATCCAACCTTTTATTTAAGTACATTACTTTGGTGGTAAAAAAAATCACACATTTAAAAAAAAAAAAAAAAAAAATAAACTTGAAATCATGTGTGCCACAATTATTGGCACCCCTGATGTTAATACTTTGTACAAGCTCCTTTTGCCAACAAGACAGCACTTAATCTCCTCCTATAACATTTCACAAGATTGGAGAACACAGAGAGAGGGATTTTTGACCATTCTTCTTTCTAGATCATCCAGTGTCCTGGGTCCTCTCTTATGCACTCTTCTCTTTAGCTCGCCCCACAGGTTTTTGATTGGGTTGAGGTCTGGGGACTGAGATGGCCATGGGAGGACCTTGAGTTTGTGACTGCTGAACCACTTTTGTGTAGATTTTGCCACATGTTTTGGATCATTATCCTGCTGAAAGACCCAATGACGACCCATCTTCAGCTTTCTGGCAGAGGCCATCAGGTTTTTATTTAAAATATCCTGGTACTTCAAAGCGTTCATAATGCCATGCACCCTAACAAGGTTCCCAGGGCCTTTGGAAGAGAAACAGGCCCACAGCATCACAGATCCTCCACCATACTTCACGGTGGGCATGAGGTGCTTTTCAGCATACTCATCTTTTGTTTTATGCCAGACCCACTTAGAGTGTTCGTTGCCAAAAAGCTCAATCTTAGTCTCATCTGACCAAAGCACACGATCCCAGTTGAAGTCCCAGTACCGCTTAGCAAACTCCAGACATTTACGTTTGTGAGTGCTAGTGAGAAAAGGCTTTTTCCTTGCATGCCTCCCAAACAGCTTGTTGGCATGTAGAGAGTGTCTGATGGTTGTTTTGGAGACTCTGTGACCCCAAGATGCCACTCTTTGATGCAATTCTGTGATAGTGAGCTTGGGAAGTTTTTTTACTTCTCTTACCATCCTCCTCACTGTGCGTTGTGGCAAGATAAACTTGGGAGCTCTTCCAGCCTTGTTTGTCACTGTTCCAGTTGTTTTAAACTTCTTAATGATTCCTCTGACTGTAGATACCGGCAAGTTAAGGCGAGTGGCTATTTTCTTGTAGCCATTGCCTGACTTATGAAGGTCGACACACATCTGCCTTACTTGAATGGTATGTTCTCTTGTCTTTGCCATGTTGACAAATAGGACAAATTAAGAGAATTAGGCCTCTGTGTCACGTCATATTTATACCCCAGGGAAACAGGAAATCATGAATTACTAATTAAAAGTCCCTAGATACCCTGACCAACCTTAGCAACTACAGAAAAATATATATATATAAAAAATATAATAATTTTTCAAAGAAATTGTTAGGGGTGCCAATAATTGTGGCACACATGATTTTTTTTTTTTTTTTTTTTTTCTAAATGTGTGATTTTTTTTACCACCAAAGTAATGTACTTAAGAAAAAAAGGAGAATTTTTTGAAGTCCACGACCACATCTTAAACAGGGGTGCCAATAATTGTGGAGGGCACTGTAGGTACACCTTTTACCACTTCATCCAACTCACCCTAGAATGATCTCCTCCATCCCACAACCCACTTGTGGAGCATAAGCACTGATGACATTTATGATCGCCCCTTCAACTTCCAGCTTCTTCATCATCACCCTATCAGAAACTCTCTTCACCTCCACTACACTCTTACTATACTCTTCCTTCAGAATCACCCCTACACCATTTCTCTTTCCATCCACACCATTATAGAACAGTTTAAAGCCACCTTTAATGTTCCTGGCCTTAATCCCTTTCCACTTGGTCTCCTGAACACACAACATATCTAAGTGCCTAAATAATGTGTTTAAAATAATACTACTTTCAAATCTAATGTGCCTGTATTCCAATCTAAAGCAGAAGAATAAGCCTTGCAGGGAGCAAGCATGCTTCCTGTTGCTGAAAATTGTGCACCATATTTGTCAGAATTGTTTGGGCATAAAAAGAACCTGCATGGCATATACTTTTTTCTTTATCTTTTTTTATCTAATTTGTCTTGCCTTTTTTCTTCCCTCCCACATACTTTAATTTTTTTTCTCCATGAAATTGATTTCTTCTTGTTTGTCTTAGCAGTAATAAGATCAGTGACAGGATAACATTTCAATGGCATACGTTCAACCGCAGGCAAATGATTTGTCCAAACTTAATAATAAAATACTTACAATGTATTGTCAAAGGTAAACAGCGGTTATAATAAAACAGTCCTCCAGGGTGCAGACTTCCTTTTAACTTGTAAAAACCTATGCACACCAACCAGAGTTCTCTATATCATAATAAAATATGCCACATTTAAGTGAGACAGGCATTAGTGCAGTATACAAGGTAAATAAATGAAATCCATAGCAGATAAGATTTACTTTGCATAGTTATGTTTCAAAAAGCATTTACATGGAGTGGTGTCCTGAACCAGATATATGACATATAATTGTCTGGTTTCATCAATGGGTGTTATTACTGTGAAAAAAGAATGGCCCTTACTTGCAAGGGAGCTAGAAAGCAGCAGTACATTTCTTAAAAATGAGCATAGAACCAGATAATGTAGTACACAGGATTTGTAGAAACTTGATTTTCATCAGAGCTAGTTGAAGGTTCTGTGGATCATTTGATTGGTTTGGCAAGTTTAGTCAAGGAAAATAAAGTGTTAGCTTAAAGTTAAACAGTTCTGTGTCCATGGAAATTCTATTCTAATTAGCATTTGTACTGTGTGATCCAGACATTTTTGTTTGTTCAGTGAAACCAACATGATTTTTGCATTACATCTGCCTCTTGTGCTTCTTCCACCTACAGTAAAAGAAACAAAAAAAATTATGTTAGTATGTAAACAGCAGAAACCAAAAAGTGTCTTATCTGGCCAGGGACAGTAATGCAGCTGTGGTATGGACACAAGTGCACGTATACTTGACTTTATTCAACTTGGCAGGAACTAGTTCAGGGTCCTGGCAATAATCAATCAACAAATAACTTGGACTAGGCAAGGCTATGGCAAAAACCATGAACAAGATCAAACCAAAATTTGATTTTGGTTAACTATTGATGGTGATATAATCATCACCTAATGAACTTATATTTTTAATGGGTGGTTTTTGATTTATTTCCTATTCCTTTTGATAGTAATATGACTTCAAAGTAACTTGACAAACCTTAAAATTTTAAAAACATTTCATGCACAAAACCAGTAGAGCTACAGCACTATTTAGACATACAGACATAAGGAATCAGCACATGAAACTCAAGAATGGTGATTTATTAGCAAACTTTCATGCCGCAATGCATGCTGGGTTGTGGAATAGTACAAAACTCACAACATGCATCGCAACAGAAATTTTCCAGCTGAATGTTCCTACTATTTCCTTCAGTTGGTTTTATTTTGAAGTTATTTGATTTATGACTTTTTCTAGACTTTTTCATGTTAATCTGATTTGTTTTGCTTTTATTTTTCTTCTCCAAAAAATTATTTTAAAAGTCAAAATTCAAGAGCAAACACTAAAGCAAACACTGATCTCCATTATGGCTACTTTAAAGAAAAAAGTACGCCTAAACACCTAAAGTCTCATTTAGAGCTTTTAATAAGTAAAGCTGGTATTGCTGTTTTGGGGGATATTTAATCATCCTCTGCTGAAATCTTGTTTTATTTTCAGTTGATTTCTTGTTTGGCTTTGGCTGTAAATTGTGTTTCTCTGCTCTTGATTCTCTTTCCATCAGTGATCCTGCTTGTTCACAAGTGTTTATCAAAATGTAATCCTCATTTAATTAGTCACTTTATTATCTCATTGCCTTCATCACTGCTTCAGTGTTACTTCAACTATCTGTTGTGTGGACACATAAAAGCTCTTTTTTTTCTAAAACTAAGGATTTTGCTGTGGGATTAAAGGGTTTAAATGTGTACTGCTGCCAGTAGTTTACCGTAAACTCAGGAAAGAAACAGCAAAATACTGTAAATCCTAACAGTCAAATTCTTGTGTTTTGTTACCATTGTGTAGGAGAGTAGAGTCTGTGTTTAAGTCAAGGACAGACAGAGACCTGTTGATGTTATGCCGTATGTTGCTTTATATAAAACCAGTTACTGTGTAGGCTTGATGCAGTAAGAATCTCTTCACTAATTTCAGTTGCACATAAATATATGCTGTTATCTATAAAAGATTTGACTCAAATTGATAATTTTAATGATTTTACATTATTAAGTAAGTTTTTTGTCATGGACTTAAAATAAATTCAGAATTTTAATTTGCTCACATTATTTAAATATTATAAATATTAGTTTATAAACAAATAGCCATTGTCCAGTTTAAGTACAGTTAGTTTCTTCAAACAAAATTAATTTACTTGAGCTGACAGTATTTTACCGTTAATTAACAGGATAATGTTTTTACAATGTAAAGTACCAGCTTAACCATACTTTTTATGGTACATTTCTGGCAAACACAGTTTTTACAGGATTTCTTTTACAGTGTTGGTAATAATACAAAAACTATCCCTTCCAGAGTTGATCTGCCCTTGTACCCCTTTTATCTTCTCATAGTTCACCACAAGAGAGCACACACTCATTACTACATATCATGTATAGGTGTGTGATTCTTACCGCTAGGTTCTTCTGGATCCACCCAAAAACGGCTTCAAAAAACTGGCACTTGGCAGCTCATCTGCTGACACATATAAGTGCCCACTTGCCTTCACAATGCTTAATGCCCCTTTAAAATAATGACATTTTACAAAATTTCCACCTCAACTTGTGAATCTTAGTTGTCTATGGTGATACTTAGGAATGTGACATCATTTTTTTCTTTCCAGGAGATTTGAAGGTCCTGAATTTGCATATATGAAAAGCCCAGTAATGCAGAAAATGTATTTGTAAGAGTAAGAGATGCCCTCCTGGAGCTTATCACGTATATGGACAGTAATGGGCTTGGTGCAATTTATGGATTGATTGCCCCTTCGGTGGGTTCTCCATCTGAGGTTTGCACTATTTATGGCGGTTGTAGTGGTCATAAAGGTATGTGTCCAGCTGCACCAGAGCTGATCAGTGCTAAAACAAAGAGATTTTCCCTGAGTGCACTGTTGAGGCTTAGCACAATCTCATTTTAAAGTTAGTATAATACCCTTGTTTGAATTCTTCCCCATTATTTAGTGTTAGAATAATTACTAAAAGTAAATAAGTTTCTCACAGAAAGGATATTTGCTTCTCACAGAAAAACACTACATTCAAATCCTGTTCTGCTTTGAATTACAAATGTACTTCATAGTCATTATGCTGTTTATCATTTGACTGATAAAACGCTGTCATTTATGTGAAGATATTTTAACTGGATATTTGTCAATGTTCATTTATAATAAGCAAATTAAACATTGCAAATATTTTTACCTGCATCTTTTTGTAGAACATTATTAATTTAAAGTTACTACAAAATCCAGAGTTTTAAGGTTTGAGATAGACACACACACCCACACACAAAACTATATTTATACGTTTGTTTACATACTTCATTCATTCATGGATTTATGAACATGAATTTATATGTGCAAGCATGTACACTGTCTGCTAGCTATAGTTGAATAATCTTAACTAACTCTGGACATGTGCTTCACTACAAATTCACTGCAAAATGATTTCACTGCTGATCTGCTACTCACTGCTACTGCTTTTTACCAAATAGACATATTGATAATAATTCTGATATGGGAGTAAATATAACAAAATTTGTAACTTTTTCATTATACACTATACTCAATTATATTTTTTCATACGTTAGGCAACACAGGTTGTTCAGTTATAGTTCAATAATCACCAATTAGTCAAGGGAAATTAGAATTTTTGGTTTTGACATCCCTATGGAGTCACTGGAGTATTGTAGAGTCTTGTATTAGAATTTGGTAACTACCACATAGTTATTTATTATTATTATCAGCATAGAACATCAATAATGCTATTCCAAAAACTAAAAATGGTTAGTTCTGCCATGTATGGACATGACATTACTGAAGTGCATCACTGTGTTTCACTGTGTTTTACTGTGTTTCTCAGCAAATGTGAATGTCATATTGATGGTATTCTGAATATAGAAGGAAGATTTTACAAAAAAAATTCAAAAATCTGGTTCAATCAATGCCAATTATGACACCCAGTCTCCACACTATACTACTAAATCCTGTGAAGGGCAAGAGCACATAACTCTTTTCAAAATGACACGCATCCACCACATTTGATTTCAAGGACAAAAATCTAGGGTGAAAGGCAAAAGAGAAAATGTGATAGAGCTAATGTGATGTTTTCAATGTAGCTAATGTGGGCTGAAATAATAAAAAAAAAAACAAGTACCAATTGAGCTGCTACAATTAACAGATTAGTGTGATAAAGAGGTGCCTGGTTGTAAGGCAAGGCTGCCCCCTTTTGCCCCAGGGCACTTTGGGTAGGGATAGGCCACACTCCTGATGAGAGGGTCAGATAATCTCTTTCTCAACCTCCCTCTCTCTCTCCCTAACCCTCACCCCATGCCCTGCAGCACCTGCAAATACCTGCTCAATATTCTACTGCAAAAGGGTGTGTGCATGTATGTGTGTGTATGTGTGTAGTCTGGTGCAAGTGGCATATCTTTAATGTAGACATGCAAAAAGGCCAAGAAGAGACAAAGAGTGTGACATCTGCTAAAGCGATTGTGAGTAAATATGTTTGACAATTATTGTTTACAGTGACAGTGGAAACAGTTCATAAGATCCATACACATTTCTGTTTGTACTGAGGCAGATGGGCCTACAGCGATTCATTAGCAGGCTGTCAAAAGCTTATTTTGAATTTACTTTTATGTGCCTGGATACCACACTGAGAGGGGAAGCTGTTTTGGGAATAAAAATAGCTGTTATCAATTTGCTTGCCATTAGTAGCTTATGTATTTCACACTTATGTGTTTCCTATTCTTTTTGCCCATTTTTTTTTTTAGTACATTGCTAATAATCAGTGGTGGACGAAGTACACAAACAATGTACTTGAGATAAGTTGGGATAAATTCTGTAAATATTACTACAGTAAATGTAAATGTGTTTTTTTTTAACTTTCACTTGAATAAAAGTGCAAGACAATTTGCCCTTAAAATGTACTTAGTATCCAAAGTATGATTTATTATGGCTATAATGTCTTATTCTAATTTTTGAAAACACTGTAATGTTACTCTTAGCATGCCAATCTATTAATAAAATGATATTAATGAGTCAAACACTTGATTAATGATATTGCTTTAAATTATGAGAAGCCCAAAACCTTATTTTCAACTACTTCAAAAGATTTGTGCAAATAAGGCCGCGGGTGTTGTGGCAAGTTAGAGTCAGGAGTTTTCACCATTGTTTATTATTATTAAATGTTTGTGTACTGTATGTTTGTGCTAAGTAGATACCACAGCAATCAAAACAAGTTCAAAACAGAGCGTGTTTTTCCAATATATATATATATATATATATATACATTATACATTTTTATATATATATATATA
>MU551729.1:502472-503940 GCA_024362625.1 Silurus asotus
CGAGCAATTATTCCTCCACGCTGAATTTGGATTAGCGCAATGGAAAGAAGCATATGTTTGGCCCGCGGCAACATTCCCCCCGGCCGGCTTGGGCGAGGAAGGGGGAGCGCGCGGCTCAAACTGGAATATAAACTATATTAAGCAGAAAATGAAACATTTACACCGTTGTGAACCCTTTTTTTTTTTTTTTTTTTTTTGAGTGCGCATAAACAATGCTGAACTCGTCTTCGACGTGACAAACTTCACGTTAACGAATTAAAGATTAAAACCTGCTCTTATGATACAAAGTATTTGTAGTGAATATTGAAAGCGTTAGTGTGTAAAGACAATACAACATAAAAATTACAAGTACAATCCAACAACTGATTATAATGAATTCACTAAAAAATATATAATAATAATAATAATAATAACAATAATAATAATCATAATAAAATAATAATAATAATAATAATAATAATAATAATAATAATAATAATAATAATAATAATAACATAATTTTATAGAACGTCACCCAATAATTATAACTGGAAGTGTGCACCATAACAATTAATTCTGTCTGTTTGTTTATTTACATTGTGTTATTCAGATCCGTGTATTTTTCAAATCGATTGCCTTAATGAGTCAAACTATCAAGAACGATTTGGTGAAGTCTTTGACCTCTCTTTGCATTGTGGTGTCCCCCAGCCTGCTCTCACCACTGAGGTCAGTAATGGGGCGAGACCTCAGACGATGAGGGCTGAGGTTACGAGTCGAGTACAATTAGCCTTTTTTGCGCTCGATTAAAAAAACTCACCTCGTCACGCAAAACGATTGCGAACGTTTCGTATCCGAATTAAACAATGTCCGTTTCTCACACGCTTTCATACACCGCTAGTCTGTCGCAAAGGATTAGCCTTTTGAGTAACCTGAATTATCTCAGGAAAACACAGCAGAAATGAAAGCTGCTGCTTGTAGATGCGATCGTGTGGCTTGTTTACTTGATTCATGTTAATTAGACTATTAATATTGCTGGTTTTGGCGTCAGTTCATTTATTTGCCACCGCCCGAATATCGCTTTGGCCAACATGCTTTCAATCGAGGTTGAAATTCGTGCGACCTGCTCACAATTATAAAGAAACAAAACTAGAAAATAATAAGCTATTGGACCCACAAGCCGTGCACAAATGCAGCAGCTCATTGATGCGTTCGTGTATTTTGTTTAATTCCCTTCCAGAACAAGGCTCCCGCGACTGTATTATCCAGAATGAGCTTATCTGAGCCGGTGACATTTTGATAAAGTAATTTTCTGTCAGCGGTGTGAATATGTCGCTTTTGCCCACTTTAAATTACTGTTCCCGTAACCGTCAGGAGTGCACGAGCGAGTGAATTTCTCTCGATTGTAATTAAACTTAGGCCGAAGTTTTAAAGTATAACCATCATAATAGCAGTTGCGTGTGTGTGTGTGTGTGTGTGTGTGTGTGTGTAT
>MU551729.1:505889-536211 GCA_024362625.1 Silurus asotus
TATATATATATATATATATATAATTGTATTTATTATTATTGTTGTTGTTGTTTTTGTTGTAATAACCAATGCCAATAATAAGCATTATTATTATTATTATTATTATTATTATTATTATTATTATAATTATTATTATTATTATTATTATTATTATTATTACGCTTGAGACAAACAGAGGGTTAAATGCTTATTGAATGAACAATCGCCAGGGGAAACCTACACTCAATTACAGTAACCATGCTGAGCCTAAAAATAAATTACTATAAACAGATAGATAGATAGATAGATAGATAGATAGATAGATAGATAGATAGATAGATAGATAGATAGATAGATAGATCGATATTGCATGACGTGTCAGTCACTACAAATAAAAGATGCTTTAATTAAAATAGGAAATTCAATTCACATGAAGCGTATCAAATATTTATTTTCTTTTGTGGGCAACAAATGACTATAATACATTGACAGGAATGGAAACTATTGCCAACACAATACAGAGAAAACTGCCTCCAATTCGACATTGAACGTGGGATACCAGATTTCAGATGATCCAAATGTTTTTAAAATTTCGTAAAAAAGAAAGAATAAAAATGAATTCTAAAGACAATAGATTATCCATTTATTGCTCTTATGGTGCTTCAAGGGAAGAACACGACGTGAAAGTATTCTGATTGGCACAACACAATAAAAGCTCACATAAAGGCCCAAGAAAATAGAAACATAAAACTAGTCACGGGGTCTTTTTGCGATTTTTTTTTTCCAATTTAAGAGGAACTGACATGAGGGATGGACAGAGAAATAAACGTTTATTTCTATTAAATTTGTTCACTTGCTTCAGTGACGCCTCAACATGCTACAAGAGGGCTGAATTGAAATAAAAAAACCCTTCTGTTTCCTAAGAACCATAAAACCACATAAAGAACTAAGCGAATATTCAAACCCACTAAAACAGGAGGCACCAGATAAATAAAAAAGAAGTTTCAACAGACGCACCATATTTACAGTTCCCGTTAAATTACACATAAATAAATATATACATACATGAACACAGATTTCCTCATATAACCGTGAATCGTGTTTGAATTGAAAGTTCGAGTTGGTCTGTGTGTGAAGACATGGCATGGGACTGTGGGACTCTTTCAAGTTTATTATTCACAATACTGATAGAAAATCATCCTCTTTCAGGTTATTTTGTCACATGGTTACAACCATGTATTTCAGCCTAAATGTCAGCCCGTTGCAGCTCATAAAAAAGAGGGTGTTCATTAAAAGTTGTGTGGAAAAAGTTTTTTTTTACTTCCTTGCTCACGCGCTCCATGTCAGGAGCTGGTTCCTGCGCCTCATTAACACATTTTTCTTGTCTTTTAGATAAACGTGTCTTTCCATGAATTCCACGCCGAACTGCGTTTTTTTTTTTTTTTGTTTGTTTGTTTTAAAGAAATTAAACAGGGAAATCGTCAAGACCGGGAAATGACACATTGTCCTTTTTTATCACTAGTGTTATATATATACGTTTACAATATCTGTGCGGTGTTCTACTGGTCGCAAATCACTTTCTGTGCTTCTCGTCTTTGTCTCCACCTTTAGTGCCGGACTCGGAGTGGCTGTTGGGATTGTTGTTGAGGTACATTTTATCCATCGCTTTAATGGCCTCGGTCAAATAGTTCTGTAGCGCAGTGACGGCCGCGCACACAGCCGGAGTCCCGAATCCGTGAGAAATTAGACTGAAGTGAGTCAAACAGCTCTGAATGCCCGGCTCGAGTATGGGCTGCGGGCGTGAATTCCCCAGAGGCGAACGGTCCTGGGAGAGGAGGTCGGTGAATTCTTTGCAGATTTGTCTAGAAGGAGACACAACGCAGTGTAAGAAGCTGATGACGTGGTAAACGCTCACAAAAGTGCCAAATGAACCTTATATCAAAATGATTGCTTGAGTAAAATAAAATAACAATAGGCAACTGTTGTTGATTTTATGTGAGTGTGCTGTGTAATCAATATAACGCAATGAAATTTAGCAGTTACTGCAGAATCAAGCGGGGTAGGAACTAAAGTTCAGTTTAATCAAGTCAAATGCGCATCACCGTATACGTCACTCGCGTGTCTACACGAGAAGGACTTACAATAAATGCTTAGGTTTGTCATAATAACGAACATTATAAAGTGCTTTGCTTTTATTTTGCAGGAGTACGTGTCTTTTTTTTCTGAATTAATCATCTAAAATCTAAAAAAAGAAAATGTGTTCATGTACGGTTTAAAAGTGGCGAGGACGTCACCCAGTGGGATGGTTTGCCATATGCTTCACTAGAAAACATTTGCTTAACCCTCACATAAATATTAAGAAGTCCATGAAATTAACGCATAAAAATGCATGACAATTGCTACCGAATTATAACTACGAATGCAACTACGAATGCAAGTATTTGGTGTTATGCAATCGCGAGTGATTTCTGAATTAAACTACTTGATAGTAAAAATTCAGTGCCTGAATTAAACCTTTTGTCATTCAAAAAGCAAAAAAAAAAAAAAAACATCACTTACTTTGTTGCCAGTAACATATTTTTTCTTTGGACTTGTTCATTTGGGTCGGAATGCTGACGGTTTACATATTCAGCTACTGCCTTGGCTGGAAATTCGGTCTCACATACATAACCAAAATCTCTGGCAAGATGCACAGCTTCGCCTAAGAAGAAGAAAATGGGTTGAGTGTGTAATATATTACTTTAAATTACTGACACCAAATGTAGACCAATTAACACCTTCACTTTGCACATTTATCATCTAATTAACGTTCTCGGCAAACGGACAGGGCATTCTTCCAACAGCCTACATTTATTAATCACAAATTATTAACAGCACTTATTGTTCTGCTTAATAGTGGGAAAATTATATGTTTTCACACACACACACACACACACACACACACACACACACACACACACACACACACACACACACATACATATATATATATATATGTATGTATGTGTGTGTGTGTGTCAAAATAAATAATGTTTTCCATCAGAAGGTAAACAATAAAAGTATTAAATAACGTCACACAGACGCCATAACATCGAATCGCAACTCTTCTACAATGTTTTAGCGAATATAAAGATTGTGAACAATACAAGCAGCTGCAGGTATTCTTTCACAAATACCTCATTTAACCTTGAGAATCACAGGTCAATCAGTTTGTCTGTTTTGTTGAGTTCCTTAAGTCTCTGGTTTTCATTTCCTGAAACAGTTGGATTGTAACGTCTGGTGTCCCTGCTATTAGTCTAACCCCCGGAAGGACGCATGCGCCAATTAACAAGCTAGGGTCCAGTAATCCGGTTTCCATAAAACGGAGCTCAATAAACAATAACATCACTTCTAAAACTCGCTGTCCTATTATATAAATAATCGGTTCAGCGTCCTCCATTCCCCTCCACTTTATGGGGAATGAAGAATCATACATTTCACCAGGATCATTACCATACAAAACCAAATTTCAGTGAAGCAGGATGAATATTGCTTTCAGTCTTCAGCGACAATGATTAACAAGAACCAATGAACCTTCTCAGGCTTTCACCTTTAAAACCAAATACCACCGCACAGAATAATCACCTTCAACTTTGCAAGCAAAATAGAAATTTTAACCACATAATTCACACAAGGCATTGCGTGTAAACAAATATTGGAAAACTACAACAATAGTAATAATATTAATAATAATAATAAATAAAGGAAGCAACATGCATCAATATATTACAAATCAGTCAGCTATAAAAATATATATATTATGTTGGATATTAACACCATGCAAAAACAGACTTGTGATTTTAAGACCAAAAAAAAAAACATAAAAAAAAACTAATTGAAATTAAAGATTGTAGGATGCTGCATGAAGCCCTGAAACAATGTAGGTCTACTAATCGGCACTGTTCATACAGGTTAGAATGGTGCCTTTAAGAATCGCACACAAGTCCTGGTGTTTTAAGGTTCCAGTTCGTTTGTTTAAAAAAAAATAATCAATCATTTCTTATATTTCTTTTGAATGCCCACGCGCAGTGAAATTGAGCACCACAGTTTACACGCACTTGTACAGCGACTTACCTTCTACCAGTGACGTCAGCAGAGTAACGTTTGCTGCTTTGCGCCTTCCTGCAGGGAGATTTAATCCAATTTTGTCCAGTTTTTCACGCAGGGATCTTCCACCATTTTTAGATTTTGCCCTGTTGCATAAAACATATACAGTCATATATAATGTTTTTTTTTCTCTATCCTTAAGTTCCTGGGTGCCAGGAACCAGGTTATACGATCTATCTGCTTAGGTCTAAGCATCATTAAGCGTCATTCAAAGGTTGCATACACAAACAACTTCTACTACAGAAACCCATATCCCCATATCGTTACTAAAAACAATAAAATAAATAAATGATCATTGTTGTCCTGTTTTATTTGCATCGTTTGTGTTTTATTACGTTAGGACAGTGAGGGCAATTTGTCACTGTGTATTCCAATTGATATGATTGTATATGTAGCTATGGTGATCTTGTTGCTACGACTCTTTAGGAGCACATTCTTAATATGTTGGTCGATGTAATTGTTGGTGGCATTTGAATGGAAGGGAAAGAGCGAAAAAACAAGACTATCTCACCTTCTCAACACCCCACCGAGCAGGGAGGCGTTGAGGCACTCAGGCGGCGAGAGGCGTCTCTGCACTTCCGCTACTGTGACCTTGTACTTTGAAGTAGAGCTGAGAAGAGACAAACGCCCCGGAACAGAACAGAAAACTTCGTTTGGATTCACCACGCCGCCAAAAAGACCATCCTTATTTATAGGTATAGCCGAAACGTTGCTGCTGTTCTTGGATAACGAAACTGGACCTAAAAAATATGACACAAATCAATATATGGGACTTTTGGGGTGATCTTTGTGTAGCACATGCAGAATAAAGGATCACTAATTGCCAGGCAATCTGAATTAAATTAGGTGTATGCGCTTATGAACCGTATCGTATCTTGTAGAGCCATATGTTTTTTTTTAAGGTGCTTAGTTGTAGAAAAATACATGCAGTAACAATGATATTACATTCAGCTCATGACTGTAACTGCTTGAATACGCCTCGGGTATTAAGGTGGTCTGGCCATCAAAATAGTTAATATTATCCCACTCGTGAGGTGGGAATAAAAGCGGAACATTCAAGGCTTTGGTCTGATTTGGACACTGACTGGATGACAGGAAACGGAGCATCTGGAAACAATAAATAAGGCTCGTGCATAACGAAATGATAATTATTAATATTAGTAGTAGTCGAAGTCGAATTCGGGTAATAACAAAACGATAAAATAATAATATGAATAATAATACACTTTATTAAAATTACATTTGTAAATATATCGTGGACAATATTTCTAATCCAGTATTCGTTATACTTGAAGAAATTATTTCTGCACTACTAAAATAATCTATTTATTGTACATTTTCTACATTCTCTCACACAAACCCGCACACGGTGGCTTCTCGTATCCGACTGTAACGCGTGTTGTTTCTTTGTCGTTCTTTGCACAGTAAACGGAGACAAAGGGCTAAGCACTTTTGGATAGATCACTTGTGACATTAATGGCTCAGTGGAGGCTAATAGAGACAATGGCACTTAAGCGAACTCCGGAGATTGCTAATATAACAACCAATTATGGTGCAGATATTAAAAAAATAAAAATACAGAGCTGAAATGCATCCGCAACAA
Organism: Silurus asotus; assembly: GCA_024362625.1. NCBI lineage: Eukaryota > Metazoa > Chordata > Actinopteri > Siluriformes > Siluridae > Silurus > Silurus asotus. Next base: position 511,618 of record MU551729.1, read on the forward strand.
ATTATATGTAACAAAGATTTTATACTGTAAAACGGAATTACAGCTGCCAAAACAGTTTAGACTTAAATTTCTTCAAATCTCTTCAGGATTTGTGCTTCTACACTTATGTAGAATCGAAACTTGAAAAAAAGCAGATGCAGAGCAGCAAAAGAAACTTCCTAATTGAACATAACCATTCCACATGATTAAGATTCATATAGGCATATGTATACATTTTTATAGATTGTGTATTTTTAGAATATGGACTCTGCATACTTCCCGCCCACACGATGCATAAATCGTTTACGCTGCCATTCCGCACTTGAATTTCCTGTGAGCAAGTCGTTCGCGATGAAAGAAATGGGATCGCATTAACACGCCAAGTTACTCAGTTCAGGCGACTTATCAGCAAAAGCCCGCTGTAGAGAGCTGTTTAAAATGGATAGTAACCCACCAGCAAGCTAACTAAAAGCCTACAAATTAACCCAGTGTACACTTCAGAGCAAGTTCGGCTAGGCTTTACAATCTCTGGGCAGCCAGTCGAGGCAAGTATGGTATTTAAAAGGAAATTGCTTACCTTTCTTGATTACGGTTTGGTCAGGGATGTGAATTCCTTGATCTTCAACGTGCTACAAACGATGAAAGCAATAAATTAAAAATCACACTAAAATGTAAAGGGAAAAATAGGGCTTAATACATATGCCTATATTTTTACAGAAAGACTACAAGGAAAGATTTTGCCGTATTTCCGTATCATCATTAATCACAGTTAAACATCATCAAACATATTAAAAGTAAATAAAAACTATTTATAAACATGTCCCGTTCATATTTAGATTTTCCAATTAAACTGTTGTGCAAGAAATAAAATATCTCTATAGAAACTCTGCTTTTTGCATAAAATGGATTTGTGTCAAATCTATCACTTTGCCTTGTCTTTTTTTATTCGCCTGATTTTTTCAGTGTGCAAACAATTAAATTACCATGCGGGCAACCAAGAAAATATCAGTCATTATTAAGATGAATGTGCAATAATTTTTGTTTCATTGCGTTTTAAAATAGAATGTATTGTTTATATATAACGTGAATAATGTTATTTATAATTTTTTTTTTTAGAATATTTTATTATTCTTGTAAATTAAATAGTTTACCCGTATATATATATATATAATATATATTAAATGTAATATAGTGCTAAACAAAAATCGGTAAATGTATTGAATATCAGAACGGATGCCTCTTTCTATTAGATGGGGGGTTGCATTTTTTTGAAAGCCAAATTGCATTGCTGTTTATGCCACCAATAATTTGCCTTTAATAATCTAATTTAATTAGCAATTTTACTCAAAGCGCGTGTTGCTATAGCCTGTATTCAAAGAGATTTGAATCTTGCAATGGAAATCTTAAAAGTATAAATGTGGCACAAAATCTGAACAATGAGCAAAATTTTGTTTGTTGAGGTTAAAGGCTTTGTAGAATTCCCGTAAAATGGAGCTTCTAACACACCCCGAGGGTAACGCTATAGCTGACGCTTCACCTTACCTGTACATCGTCTAAAGAATGAGGTATTCCATGGATGGGGATCGAGTCTGAGAGTCCAGTGTCAATGCCGTGAGCCGAAGGTAGGAGCACTTCTCGACGGTACTCCCTGCAAAGCTGGTGCGGCAGGCCCCGGTGCTGGTGCAGCAGGCCACTCTCCTGACTCTGTCTCTGACTTGGCCACGCTGGATGCTGCGGCTGAGGCTGCGCATGGAGCGAGTTTATGGAGTATGGATCGTTGACGTGCGAGTAGGGGTCCTGAGACTGCGGATAGATGGGCTGATAAGGCGGCGGGAAGTACGGAGGCTGGAAGTCCGAGTTCGGCGTGTGAGAGAGCGGCGGTGCGCTGCTGTACTGGCCCACACTGCCCAGCTGAGGTAGCCTGGCTGTGCCATTGCTGGTACCGTCGTGACGATCCTGTACAGAGAGAAAAAGAATAGAAAAACATTAAAGATTCGCTGTGTTCGATTTTTGGAGCATTGTTCCACATCTGGAAACGTCATGTTCGGTTTTTAAAGCCAAATGTATTTACTATCAAAACGGATGCCTTCTATTAGATGGTCGGTTACATTTGTTAGTGACATCATAATAAAGTATTAATATAACTATCTGACTTTTACTTTAATAAGACCAATGATAATTTGTTTTAAAATAAAAGCCAAGAAACGAAAAAGGCTTATAAAGGTAACTCGAATACAATTTCCGTATAATAGCGTTTGATGTTCTAAAAAAATAAAAATTAAAAATAAAAATTAAAAAAATTAAAAAAAAAACAGCCTGCATTGTGCTACATGATTAAACATAAAGAGTCTAAATGTAAGATGTTCTCTAAAATGTGGTCCTACTTGTCACTTACCATCGCGGAAAAACTGTGCACTAACATCTGCGTAGATTTCCGAGCGTTTTAAACGCGTGAATTTGGGAACAAAATTCGTCGGCAAAACAGTGAAAATAAACAAACGGATCAAACTCAGCACTGTGTTGTGCGTCGAAATCACGGAGCCCAGTGTTCAAATAAGTAAAGAAGAACCACGATAATCCATCAGAGTTTGGGTAGATTCCCAGTGTTCTTCATTTGCTGTTAAAATGCAGCGGGCAGATTTTTCGGATAACTGATTAAAGTGTCTTCAATCCCTTTTCCATCGCTTCGCTCAGTCAATGAGCAGATCCCGCGCTTAGGCGCATAGTAGCAAAGAGCTGCGTCTTCTTTAGGATTCCTAATAGAAGATATTCATGACTATTAATATTACACGAACGCTTAACAGAAGAATGGTCGGAAATCGAGCGTGAAGCGAGGAAGCAACTCAAGGCAGACTCTGCACTAAATGACGTCCATTGAACGAGGAATCGGTATATCTAATCAGAGATGGGGTGAGAAAGAGAGGGGAGTGAGAAAAGGAGAGGGAGGGAGACAAAAAGAGGGACATTCTCTTGCGTCTGACGAATCAGAGAGAGAGAGGGGTAAACATTTTAAAAGGTCCGAGGGCAAGCAAAAGTGAAAAAACGACAGAATGAACTGGGAAACGATGAAATGAAGAATGAAGGAAGAAAACAGTGCACCTCTGATTCGTGTGAAAATCCAGCGAGCACTGAGGCCATTTCATTTTGCATATGTTTAGTTTTGGCACGGAGCTCGTCTGCGCGCTCTTATTGTCTTTTGCTTCGCTTTCCGTCTTTTTCGTGCTGCATCCGAACGGCCACATGACTACATCGAACGAATTAAATCGCCCCCTGAGCGAACATAGTCCGAAGTTTATGATTCCACATTTACCGTGCAAATACACGTGACGAAGAAAAAAAAAATCCACTCATTCTCTTCCTGACGTTTTCACATTCAGTCCTGCGCTCACTGGGCGCTTTTTATTACCTACATTTTAAAGCCAAACCTATATTTTTTTAATATATTTTTTTAATCGTAAGAAAAATAGTATACTAGCAATAACTATGGATGACAATCAGGTAATAGCAAAGTTTTTTTTTCTCGTGTTTGCAGTATAGCTGTCCTGCACAAAACATGTTCAACTCTCTGCTCCACAACAGCTCCCAAATATTACAGACGAAATCTTGCCTTACTTTACGCTCAATTTTCTCATCGTTTTACACACACACACACACACACACACACACACAGATATACATATATATGTATACATATAAGGTCTTGTTAACATCAAGACCAGAAAGGAATCACCAAGAACAATTTTGCGATCAAGTGTCAATCAGTGATAACAGCACCAATGAGTGAATGGACATTTGGTGTCACCCAGATGGGGATGAGGTTCTATTTTGAGTGGTTCCTCTTAAACTTCCATCCTCATATCTTTTCAGGAAGTGTTTCCTTGCTCTTGAAAGGTAAAACTTTTAAAGACACCTTTAAGACCATATGATTTATATTTGCAATCTATTTATTTCTGCTTTGGGACAATGTCCATTTGTAAAGGTGCTTTACAAATAAAATGCAATTGAATTTGAAATGAGAAAGAGACTGTCTGGAAAACGTCTGGTTATATAGAACATTGAAAAAAAAAAGTAGTGATAAATAATCTTTGTGACAATTATAAGAAAAACACATTGGAGCTTGCTGTTATTGGAAAATAATCCACTTTAGAGTGGCAGCACACCAGAATGTCCCGGATTATTTCTTGTACCACGTTCCCATGCTGTAAAATTTTTACACAGAACTAACTATAATTTGATGCAAAACTAATTGTAATAACTATCAGCTATTATAGTTCTTTCATTCTAAATTATGGTACTACTCAACCATCACTTTAAATGTCCTCATGCCTGCTGATGATGGACTGCTCATTCATATTGCAAGCAGTGCTCACATACAGTTCTGTTATTTTGTTTGTGGTTTCATTTATCTGTTCCGGGGTATGAGGTTTTTCTACTCACGTCAGCAAAAAGTTTGTGCATATAACTGTGTTCTGTACAATAGCACATCCATTATTCCTCTTCCCCTGTGGGTTTTTGTGAGCCAAACCGCTGCCATCTTGGTGTTCCTCCAGGTGTTCACATTAATCAATTAATCTTTAGAAGCAGCGTTTCAGCCTGAAATATCCAGCTGGGCTCTGAGTGCTTGACTGAAGAGGACTGATTTCAGATGACTGAGTGACTTGTAATGAAGCTGTTTAATAGTTCAGAGTACTCTTGTACTTTGTAAGTGCATAGCAATGAATGTATTTATTCTGCACCATGGGATTGTAGCAATAACTTCATATGTGTGTCTATATATATATATATGCTTCTAGCATTGTAAAATAAACAATGCTTAATGCATAGTCTGAGGGGAAGAACAAAAACTAAGTAAATATAGCAACTGAATATGGTATATTGTGCAATATTGGTTTATTTTGGTCTATAATGGCCACACCTTGACTGGAAATGTCAGCCAGAGAGGCTTTATTTCCTATGAGAGGGTGGATGAATAATCATGACAACATTATTAAATGTACTGCTTATAAAGGGAGGCATAGCGATACAGCAGGTAGAGTTGCTACCTCACAGATCTAGGATTAGCAGTTCAGAAGCTTGAGCTCCTGTCTGTTAGTTCCAAGTCTTTAATGTGATTCAGAAAAACGAGTATTCTCAGAGCGATCCGTTCATTTTCTACATGAGGTTACATACAGGAAACAGAGTTGAGTAGTTTACTCTTGTAGTTTATTCTACGTGACTCCCATACACTTTTTTTTCCCAAAAACGATTTTACATTTGATTTTATTTCTGATTTTAAGGATGAACTAAATGACCTAAACAGATTCAATCCGATCTTCCTATCACTAATGTCTGTTCAGATTTCTTCACTCCAGTTCATGTATGCTTCATCCTGGTTCTCCAGGTTTCCCCCTTCCACCTCCTGAAATATGCCATTGGGCAGATTGGTTATGCTACCATGTGAATGAGCATGTAAATGTGAGTGCAGAAGGTGCTCTGTAATTGACCGCCATTCCTATCCTGGGTGTGTTCCTGTTTCACAACCAGACAGGTTTTGGACCCACAAGAATACAAGATAAAATGGTTTCTAGAGATACTTTGAAAATACAAAGACCACTTTAATGATTTTCATTTTCAATACTAGAAGATCTTCGACTAAGAGAAATACAAATCTTTCACAGGTCACAGATTACTACTATCTCAACAAAATAAGCAGGGATTCTGCAGGTACATTCATCCCAAAATGTCACTGTCGACTGGCACTAATCTACAGGTGCCATCTGACTGTTATTGTCAAAAATGGGGCTGAATCAGCACAGCTGAACAGACACATACGTAGACACAACATGGTGCATACTTAACAAGCACTGAAAGTGAATCTTGTTTGAATAGTGAGGTGCTGAATCAGTCGACTGCATGCGGCGACACTTCAACCATACTTACTTAGCGCTGCCGGTCTCCTTGGATACAGGCTTCTTCAAACTGTAATCTTTCCCAAGCTGCCCTCAAGCAGGTGCCCCATTACACAGTAGTGGACAGCAGTCTTCGTCTGCCAGCATAAGGGGGAGTTTTTCCTTTATTTGCCCCCCAAATAATGGAATATGGAGGAGGCTTCCGGCTTCTAGACTGTGCACCCGCTTCTGATTTAGGCCCCTTAATCATTTGGGACACTGCCGTTCCATGATTGAATTTCCGCCCTGAATTGTTTCTAGATGAAAGTGCAGTTTGGTATGCTGGTGGATCAACATTCAAATGGCTTTCACTCCGTTTCTGGTCTTTGCAACATGCTCCAAGCCGCCTGGATTTCTTCACGTCCTCTGGGGCACAAATGCTTTCAATAGGGCTGCAATATCCAGAAGCTTCTCCACTGTCCTCCTCTCCCAGGTCAATTCTGGAGGTGTGTGTGTGTGTGTGTGTGTGTGTGTGTGTGTGTGTGTGTGTGTGTGTGCGCGTCTGTCTGTTTGTTTAGCATCATCACACATTGCGATTATTATTATTATTATTATTATCATTAAATATGATTATTTTTTATTTCTGTATTTATTATTTTTGTTGTTGTTGTTGTATTTATTTACTTGTCTTTATTTTTTATCTTTTAAAAAATTGAAACGTATAAACCTCTGTCTGTTTGTTTAGCATCATCACACATTGCGATTATTATTATTATTATCATCATTAAATATGATTATTTTTTATTTCTGTATTTATTATTTTTGTTGTTGTTGTATTTATTTACTTGTCTTTATTTTTTATCTTTTAAAAAATTGAAACGTATAAACCTCTTTCTCGCTGTCTAACAGTAGCATGCTGGGGTTTGTCTATGCTCTCGAGTTCGTTTGCAGGCCTAGTTGTGAAATACCATTTACAGTAAAATTGAAATGATCGTGGAAGTGCATGCCCTGCGGTACAACCTTCTGCTGCGCTATCCTTCTTCCGTCGTTCTCTGTCGCCATCTTTTGGATGAACTCCTGCTTTAGCATGTCTGCGGCTTTTCAGTTCCTAATCCAAGCCTAATGCATAGTTACCGAAGCATTAGTTACAAAAACAAAGCAAAATCCAGGAATAAGCTGCTAGTGATGATCATTTGGCCTAGACTACATTTCAGTCATGATGATTCATAATTTTATAGTCATTAGAAAAATGTAATGCATTGAGTTAGATTTAAGATCTATCTTTTGTATGGCATTACCAGGCTTAATGGCACATACAGGATAACAATCATAATTTTTTAATTACATTTGACTAATAATGATTTTTAGATTAAACAAAAACATTATAAGTTGAACCCTGTTTGATATGATAATACTATTTTAAAGGTTTCACATAGAGACTTTCATTGTTTCTGGAATAAAAATATTTAAGTATTCAAAATTTACTCACATTTCTGCCATGATGGTCCATGGGGTCTATATGATGAAATTAAATGGGTTTTCTTAAGTGTAAAAAGCACAGAACAGGATAACCATGAACCACTAATAAAGATTTAAAGTATATGGCCCAAATTATTTGGATACTTAAGTATTGACCTTTCAAACTAAAAACTTGGACATTAAGATTGAAGAGGTCCCATTTTTGCTACAATAATCTTCACTTCTCTGTGTAAGTGGTACAGTGTCAAAGGTCTTCAGAACAACTGAGATTAGGTTTCTGTGCACTGGTCACCCAAACTCTTACATACCAACATTTCAGAAGGATTCTTTTATGGATCTCGCTTTGGGCACAGGTTATTAGGTATTTTCTTGTACCATTACAGTATATTGTGCATAGTATACAATTAAAGACTAGCAATGATAATATAAATAATGTAACATTGTTATGTTTGTGTTTTCTCTCAGTGATCTTAGTTTTTTGCATCACTTATAGTATGACCACATGCTGCCCACTCACCATGCTGTGCTCTACAATACTAAGCTTACAAAGTCAGCTGAAAAAAGAAAATGCATAAAAGGATTTGAACCTCCTTCTCTTTCTCCACTTTTCCCCAATATTCCTCCCTCCTTGTTTTGGCCCAGTCTATGCCACAGTTCCTAACTATTTCCTTAATCTTTTTTTGCCAGATCATATTATCATTTATTCCTCAGCTATCACATCTCTTTTTATTTGTAGCAGGCTGATTGATAATTTGTTTAATTATTCCATTATAATGAACACTGATGAATAAGCCGGTTTATAATTTGCTACAGAATTTGCACTATACACAATTGAATTGAATTAAAAGTTTGAATACACAATAATTAAGTATTACTTGCAAGATTCAAACTTGGCAGTGACATCTATGCTTAAAAAGAAACAGCTATTCAAAAATGAAAAAAGGCCAAAAGAAAGCCAACACAATTAATTGTAAAAATGAAATGACAGACAATAACTCTCATTACTACATACCTACTTACGTAAAGCTTGATGCTTTAAACTATCACTGCTTTGTTGCCCTATCAAAGTTTAACTTTAACATTTAGTGTAGAGCTAGAAAGGACAGTCCGGATGGAGACCAACTTTCAACATAACCACAACCCGAACCAACATCATTTACAGTATCATTCTCTTTTCTTACACAATGTTTTATCTTTGTGTTTTATCAAAGATTTATCTATCAGATTTATCTTGAGACATCTACAAGAAACATTCCCTTTGCCCAACTAGTGAATAGCACTACTATGTTGCATCATTTGCACAAGTGATTATTTCAATCACTTGCACTCCATCCAAAAGCTGTGCCTAATGATCTTCAATGTGTCAGCAAAGGTGTAACATTGCCTAGCTTTAGCCAGGACGAGATCATTAAGCTTCAGAAGGCTGACCCTGTTATTGGAAAGATCATGCTTTATATTGAGGCAGGTGGAAAACCTCCACATTATTCAAGTGCTGAATGTACTATTCTGCTACTGGGGGGAAATGGATTTTTATGTTGAGAAGATTGTTTTCTTTTTTTATACATACATTTATGATCTGTGTCAGATAGCAGCATTATCCAGAAAGGGATACACTTCTTGTCAGCATTTAAACTTAAAGACCGATGGAGTTAGGTCTTGATGGATCTCTTATCTTTTAATAATCTGATATATATAACAGTAGGGTCACCTTTTCAATTAACTGTTTAATTAACTGTTTTATACAGTAAAGAGATGTTCTATCTAACATAATCAAAGAGCTCTAATAAGTATTGACTTGAACAGTTGAACGGATTATGTGATTTAAACAGATGTCCAGTAAACAACCTAGATTATCTTACAACAATGCATTTGCTTTGCCTGTTAGGGTTTCTGAGCCTACATTGTGCCTGTAGTATGTAAAAAAAACCTCAACTCAAACTTGATGGAAAGTTACCAACTTGTCTGAATAACAAAATAAAAGAAGTCTTGGTTTGAAAATTGTGTATGTAGTCCATGTACATTTTACGAATGCTATTAATTTAATACTGATTCATAGTGACTCTGTAGATAGTTGGACTTGCTATCTATTGTTTTTTTGCCACTGAAACTGCAATCATCCACTGTGAACATTGACAACTGAGCTGACCAGAGCCTATGAAAGAAAACCTGAAGGACAATATGGTCCGTCATTTATTTTACACAACGATATTTTGAGTCCTTTTCAGTATTTGACAGAACCTATTAAACTCATTAAGCCGGACCCAGTTTCATGGCACAGAACCAGACTGAATCATTTCAGTGGCTAAAGAAAACTCAAAGTCTAATGATGATTTAAACTGGCATGTAAAAATTTAATTATCTGAGAGATCATATACAGAAATGTTTTAGATAATATGTCAAGTGATTCTGCACCTGATCAAGCCGTTGGAAGAGGCAGTTTGAGTAATCACCTTCCATCTCAGTTCAGTGGCGACCATATGAGAAATCCAGTCTTACCAGTCCATGTAACAGATTCTTCCAGTGTCATCTTACATTTATATGATGCAGAGAGGTCTCTTGAGAAAAAATAAAAATAAAATGTTGAACTGGGTAAGAAAGTAATGCAGTCCAAGAAATGTCCTGTTCGTAGTTTATAAAGCACATAAAGGGGCTTGCGTATTTTAAGGGGGGGTGGTCTAATCATTCAAACATTTGGTTACTATTAAGGTCTTTAATTTTGTATGTCACATATTTCAGTGCATATGAAAATTGGAAAACCAGTCATTCCATTACCTATTTATTTTATTTCAGTTCCCCTTACATTAATTTATTCTGTAATTTTTTTCAAATATTTAATGATCTAATGTTACAAGTTGCTTTTGTTTTTTCACTGATTTTGTCCATTGCCCGAAATGGGTGCTTGATAATATAAAATAAAACACACATATAAAGCAATATTATTGTATAAATTTAAATAAAGCTCTTACACTTTCTGCTGCAATTAACACTCTGTAAAAGTTCTTATTTTAACAGGATTTTAAGGTTCAGCTTTGATGGTGAATTAGTCCCATTGGATGCTTTAACATTTTCACATTTCTACTTTAACAAAGCATGAAAAAGAACTTTGCAAAGTTTGCACAGTCAGTGTAAATAGGAACTTCCTCATCCATGATACCCTAATTTAAATGTAACACTTAGTCATTGAGCAATGCATAGATAAAATCAGAACACACAACGTTTTCAAAACAGATCTTACCTGAGAGTTTACATGTTCCATGTATTTTGGGGGTCTACCATTTGGAATTATTCTAGTCAATTACTGACCTGACAGGCCAAACCTGCAGGTGCAGATAGTCTGGCTAGGGGTACCACACCTCTCAATTCATGTATACCAGTAAGTAGAAAGTATCAGGGTGTTCCGAAAAAGAGTAAAAGGTGAAACCAATGTCTCACTGGCGAATTTAGGAACCCAAGTGATTAAAAGAGGCATTAAAAAAGAGTATTTAATAGAGGCAGAGTATTTAGAAGTAAAAATGGACAGAGGTTCACCAATCTGCAAAAAAAAAAACTGTTTACAAATTGTGCAACAATTTCAGAATATGATTTCACAACATAAAAGACTTGAAGTGAAGACTTTAAATAGTTCATCATTTGCAAAACATAATAGTAAGAAGGGTTTCAAAAAATCTAGAGGAAATCTATTTTGGATGCCTGTAATTTTCAAGCTTTTAGACAAAACTGCATTTTAACAGGCACACTTCTATAATGTAAATCATTGCATAGGTTTAAAAACATGCTGAAAATAATTGTCTGTGCACACAGATCACTGTGTCATCCACAAATGCAGATTAAAGCTCTATCATGTGCAGATGAAGTCATATGTAAAGAAGTCTAAAAAATTTTTCTGGTGGTGTGGGGTGCATTAGTGCCGATGGAAAGGACAGCTTTCAAATCTAGATAGACACTATCAGTGCTGAAATATAAATATCCATAATGTATATCCAGGTTTAAGAGCAACATATTCTTACATTCAGAAAAACTTTTTAAGGGAATGTCTTACATGTTTCAGACATACAATGCTATATTGCATGCTGCATCTATTACAACTGCACAGCTTTGTAATAGAAGAGCCTGCCTGCAGTCCAGGCCTTTCAGCATTTAAAAACATTTGGTGCATCATAAAACTAATCAGAAACAACTGTCCTGTATTCTCAGGACAGTTGGGCATCTACAATCATGTATCACATATGAATGGGATAATACTCCTCTTTCAAAAACTTCAGCAAATGGTCTTCTCAGTTCTCAGACATATACATATAAATACACATATACATATACATATACATATACATATAAAGAAGAGAGTTTCTGATAGGGTGATGAACATGAAGCTGGAAGTTGAAGGGATGATGATAAATGTCATCAGTGCTTATGCTCCACAAGTCGGCTGTGAGATGGAGGAGAAGGAAAAATTCTGGAGTGAATTAGATGAAGTGGTAGATGGTGTACCCAGGAATGATCAATTGGTGATTGAGGCAGACTTTAATGGGCATGTAGTTGAAGGTAACAGAGGTGATGAGGAGCTGATGGGTAGGTATAGCCTTAAGGAGATTAATGTGGGAGGGCAGATGGTGGTAGATTTTGCTAAAAGGATGGAAATGAACACTTATTTTAAGAAGAAGGTGCACACAGGTGGACTATGTCCTATGCAGGAGATGCAACCTGAAGGAGATTGGAGACTGTAAGGTGTTGGCGGGGGACAGTGTAGGTAGACAGCATCGGATGGTGGTCTGTAGGATGGTTTTTAAGGTGAAGAAGAAGAGGAGGAGAGTGAGGACTGGAAGAAGAATTAGATGGTAAAAACTGAAGGAGGAAGACTTTAGTGTGAGGTTCAGGAAAGAGGTCAGACAGGGGCTCGATGGTGGTGAAGAGGTGCTGGATGATTGGGAAACTACTGCAGGAGTGATAAGGGAGACAGCTAGAAAAGTACTGGGTGTGACATCTGGAAATAGAAAGCAAGACAAATAGACGTGGTGCTGGAATGAGGAAGTGCAGGAAAGCATAAGGAGAACGAAGTTGGCAAAACAGAATTGGGATCGACAGAGAGATGAGAAAAGTAGGCAGGAGTACAAAGAGATGCAGCAGGTAAGGAGGGATGTGGCGAAAGCCAAGGACAAGGCATATGAGGAGCTGTATAAGAAGTTGGACACTAAAGAAGGAGAAAAGAATTTATACCAATTGGCCAGGCAGAGGGACCGAGCAGGGAAGGATGTTCTGCATGTTAGAGCAATAAAGGATGAAAATGGAAATGCGTTGACTAGTGAGGAGAGTGTGTTGAGATGCTGGAGGGAGTGTTTGAGCAGCTGATGAACAAGGAAAATGAGAGAGAGAGAGACAGTTGGATGGTGTGAAAGTGGTTAAGCAGGAAGTGGACAGGATTAGTATGAAGGAAGTGAGAGCAGCTATCAGAAGGATCGGTTGGACCAGATGACATTCCGGTAGAAGCATGGAGATGTTTAGGAGAGATGGCAGTGGAGTTTTTAACCAGACTGTTCAACAAGATTCTGGAAGGTGAGAGGATGCCTGAGGAATGGAGAAAGAGTGTGCTGGTACCGATTTTTAAGAATAAGGGAAATGTGCAGACCTGCAGTAACTAAAGGGGAATTAGGTTGATCAGTCACACTATGAAGTTATGGGAAAGAGTAGTGGAAGCCAGGCTGAGAGAAGAGGTGACCATCTGTGAGCAACAGTATGGTTTCATGCTGAGGAAGAGCACCACAGATGCCTTATTTGCTTTGAGAATGTTAATGGAGAAGTATAGAGAAGGTCAGAAGGAGTTGCACTGTTTGTTTGTGGATGTAGAGAAAACGTACGACAGGGTGCCAAGAGAGGAGTTGTGGTATTGTATGAGGAAGTCAGGTGTGTCAAAGAAGTATGTGAGGTTGGTGCAGGACATGTTTGAGGACAGTGTGACAGCAATGAATTGTGAAGTATGAACAACAGACTGGTTCAAGGTGGAGGTTGCACTGCATCAAGGATCGGCCCTGAGCCCTTTCCTGTTTGCAGTGGTGATGGACAGGTTGACGGACGAGGTCAGACAGGAGTTTCGGTGGACTATGATGTTTGCGGATGATATTGTGATTTGTGGGGAGAGTAGGGAGCAGGTTGAGAAGAGCCTGGAGAGATGGAGGTATGTGCTGAAGAGAAGGGGAATGAAAGTCAGTAGGAGTAAGACAGAGTACATGTGTGTGAATGAGAGGGAGGGCAGTGTAGTGGTGCGGTTGCAGGAAGAAGAGGTGGAGAAGGTGGAGAAGTTCAGGTACCTGGGTTCAACAGTGCAGAGTAATGGTAAGTGTGTTAGAGAAGTGAAGAAAAGCATGCAGGCAGGGTGGAGAAGAGTGCAGTGGGTGGAGAAGAGTGGCAGGAGTGATTTGTGATAAAAGGGTATCAGCAAGAGTGAAAGGTAAAGTTTATAGGATTGTGGTGAGACCTGCGATGTTGTTTGGATTAGAGACCGTGGCATTGAGTAAAAGACAGGAGGAGGACCTGGAGGTAGCAGAGTTGAAGATGTTAAGGTTTACGTTGGGAGTGACAAAAATAGACAGGATTAGAAATTAGTTTATTGGAGGGACAGCGCATGTAGGACGTTTTGGAGACAAGGTAAGGGAGGCGAGATTGAGATGGTTTGGACATGTGCAGAGGAGGGACATAGGTATATCGGTAGGAGAATGCTAAGGATGGAGCTACCAGGAAGGAGGAAAAGAGGAAGGCCATGGATGTGGTGAAGGAAGACATGCAGGTAGTTGGTGTGACCGAGGCAGATGTAGTGGAGACAGATTTTCCGCTGTGGCGACCCCTTATGGGAGGAGCTGAAAAAAGAAGAAGAAGATACATATACATATACATATACAAATGTTAAAAGAAGAGGAGATGCTACACATGATATGGTTACACATGATAAAATGTATATTACTTTTAACAATGGGCATTGTTTCAAAGGAGCTTTAAAGAATAGATAAATAGATTACTTTTATTGTTATGAATTATTATTAACTATATATTTTAATTTTTAAACCAGTACATAAAAATGTATCCCTAATGAGCAAGCAGTGGACACAGTGGTCAAATAAAATTCTGAGATGGAATGAGGAAGAAACTTTGAGAGGAACACAAAAGGGAAACCAACCTGGAAATAAAAAGTCAAGTAATTATAGTTTTATCATTGTTGAGGTATTTAGCTGTTTACTGATGGACACCTGAATGCAAAAACTGTTCATGGCAACTGTAGTCCTAAGTCATTGTAGCAGACTGTTTATGTTGATTACATCCCAAATCCATATTCATGGTTCCTAAGTGTTGTGACTCGCTGCAGCGATGGACAGAACACAGACATGATGAAGCCAAAAGTGTATGAATCTGAAGTATATTCTTAATTTCTTTTTCCTGGTGCTTAGGAATGTGGGTGTCGGAGCACACAGAGCAAAGAGAGAGGCAGGAGAGGAAACCTTCTTGGGCTCTGGGAGGCAAGAAAAGTCAAGGCAATAATACATGCTACACTTAAAAAAAAAAAATCATAGTTTCAACAGTGAAAGGATGTAAAATAGCAACAGTAAAATCCTGTAAATTATAAAACATGGATTTACTGTTCATTTAACAGTTAAAAACTGTTAAGGTAAATAAAAGTAAATGTAATACGTTTTGCATTATTGCTTTGTAAAACGATTCCCTACATTAGTTTACTATTATAGTCCACTTGACAGAGTGGATGAAAACAGATGAGTGATTTTAGACACTGATTAACACTGCTGTTAACAAGCAGAATCACTAAAGGAAAGAACAAGAAACAAACTACATACAGTTACAGCTTTAGATGAAATAAACTGAAGATTAAACAATGCCAAAAACAGAATTAGCGAATTCACATATTATAGTTTGACTTTATTTCTGTCAAATTTCTGCAAAACATTTTTTGAGATTTAACAGAGGTTTATATTTTATTGAAAATGTTTGACTTTACCATTTTTTAGATCAGTTGTTGCTTTAATTAGGCTCTTGACCCTTGACTATGTTTTTCTTTGGCTGTTGTAACTATTTTTGTAAAGCACATTTGTTAAGAAAAGTCAAGAAAAAAGTTAGTTAACAGTTTTGGTAAGTGTTAATATAATCATCCCCTAATAAGTTTTTCTATTTTATAGGAGGTTTCAAATTAAGATCCTATTCTTATTGATATGACCAAGGCAATTTGACAAACAATTAAAGTTAAAAAAAAATATATATATATTCTATTCACAAACACTTTTACAGCACTATTTCGACACACAGACCACAAAAATCAGCACATGAAACTCAAGAATGGTAATTAATAACAAACTTTAATTTATTCATGTTGCAATGCATGCTGGGTGCCAGAATAGTACAAAACTCCCAACATGCATTGCAGCATGAATTAATTATCCACTAGTCTCTTCTTTGGTTTTATTTTGATATTGTATTTATTTAACTAGACTATTTTATGGTGATCAGACTTGATCTATTTTGGGTTGGTGTTGTTTTAGTTGTAGTTTTGCTTTTGGTTACTATTGTGTAGGAGAGTAGAGCCTGTGTTTAAGTCAAGGTCAGACATAGCTCAATTGATGTTATGCTGTATGTTGTTTTATATAAAGCCAGTAACTGTGTAGGGTTGATGCAGTGGCATGTTCTTCATAGATTTTAATTGCACATGAATGTGTGCTGCTTTATTAATAAGAGAATTGAATTGATACTTTTAATGATTTTGCATAATTCTGTAAGTGTTTTGTCATGGACAAATAAAATATTAGTTTACAGTATAAACAAGTGGGAACCTACTAAAGGGGGACCATGCCAGAGGAATCTCTTGAAGTGTGGGGGGGTGAGCTTGGAGAGTTGTGTCATTCTGTTGGTTTTCCCCATCCATCTACAGCACTTGTCCCCAAAAGTGTTTCAGGTGGTCATCTGCCTTCTATTCCCACCAAAAATTGTGAGAGTATAAAAGCAGCAGCCGCTTTTTCTTTCGAGAGATAAGAGAGGAGCTAGATAGGACAAGTTAGTTATAAATTAGTAGAACCTTAAAAATCTGCTGTGGCATTTTCATGAGAGAGCTGTCAGCCCAACAGAGTTCATTTTTGAGGTGGTGCATGTAGTTGGTCTTGGTGTTTAAGCATATAGCACATCATCCAAATAAGCTCCTATTAAATGTTAGTGTTGGCTTTTGGGCTTTGACAATAAAAGATGGGGCTAAACCAGGGGCTTGCTGATTGGTCAACTTCAATAAAACTATAATGTAGCATTTATTTATTTCCTTCACAATAACCAGATGATGTGCTTTAGGAATGACTGGCTTATTACCATCCACAGTAGCATCTTTATCTTATGTTGTCACACCAGTTAAGTCAAGCCTGGCACCATCAAAAACACATCTCTGAACTGAGCCACTAGCTCTGTTAACTTCTAACATTGTGTGTGGGGTCAGGTCTTCCATATTTTGTACCAAGGTACACCCTTTAGTATCTGTAGGGATGACCCACAAGGGTGACAGGGCATGAATGGGCTCTATAAATGTTCTTAATAAATTTGTGTTATACCTGTGCATTTGTTTTCCAGCTATGTGGATTATGTGGTTATGTGGCTATGTAGTTTACAGGGCTGACTCTTTCAAGTACTTTCCAGCAGGCCAGAAACTAACAACTTGCACTTGATACTAGAAGTAGCACCCAGTCCCCTCTTTAGAAATCACATGGTTGCAATGGTCATTTATATACTTATTGTTGTTAGAACTGTTTTACCTGCATGTGTGGTTTTACTAGGGATGCTACCCAGGCTATTCTGTCCTGCATCCCCTGAATGTATTCAGTGACTGACGAAAAGTGGGATGGCTATTCGTCACTTTTATCTTTTTCCACATTCAGTAGTTCTTTTGGCCTTCTCCCAAAAAGGAGCTCAAATGGTATGAAACCAGTAAATGCTTTGGGCATTTCAAGCACAGCAATAAGGACATACTGTAGGGTAAAAGGAGGTCCCAGTCTTAACAACTCATTGCAGCATCCTCTTTAATGTTGAATCGCTTTACTAGGCCATCGGTCTGTAGGTGACAAACAGATGTCCTAAGCTGTTTAACCTGCAACAGCTGATAGATTCAACATTAGTTAGTAATTATTTTTTAAATGATTGGAATAACTTGGCTAAAGAAGAGCAAGCTCACAAGCAGTGGCCTTTGAGATAGCTTTTCAGAGTGAGATCAGATCCACTCAGGATGTTTAAATCCTAATGTGACCATTAAGTGGTATTGGAAGATACATTTTATTATCCAAAATAAAAAAATCTGCTATCAAAATCTGCAAGAAAATGCTACCAGCCACTGAACATTGGGAGACAAATCCTACTCATGACACTCATACTTATGCTCTAACGGCACTCTTTTACACACCCACTTCTTCTCAGAGATGGTGGGATCAAACTGCTGCCAGTCAATAATGGTTGGTTGACACAACTTACTAACAACACTGCTGACAGTCGATATTATTTGGGAGACAAAGCTTAAACACAATGCTGCTGTCAGCCAGAATTATTTGGGAAACAAGCCAGCAAGCGATTAGCAGCCAAAGCTTAATCAGAATGCTGAACTAGGTGCAAAGAAATGCTTACTTACAACACTATCACAGCACTCATTTAAGTTCAAGTTAATTTTTATACAGCTTTTCAAAATGGACATGTGAACTTAAGTAATTGTGAACTTAACAATCAATAAAGGGAATAATTAAAGAGAATAATATCAAACACAGAAATGATATGATATTTGAACGATAGCACTTACAATGCTGCTACCCTAACACTCTTTATACTCACGCCTCTTCTCAGATTACTATATTATTAACGATTACAGCAGCCAATGTTAGAGGGAAAAGCTTACTATCAATGCCAGCCAGATTTAGAAAAGGAAAAAGCTTATTCACACAGCAATGCATACTATCAGCGCTCACTCCAGTCAGTGATAGAAGTACAGTAAAGATTACAGGTGGCACAGCATCAGTTTATACTCTCTCCACTTCTGTTCTCAAGAGATGGTGAAGAAGAGCAGTAGCAACGGCTACAAAATTCAAAATTATGTTATCTTTTCCTCAATTTAAGCATTTAATATATTTCTATGCTCCATTGTAAATAAATTATGGGTGTATGAGATTTTAAAATCATTAAATTCAGCCTTAGAGCAGATGCAATGATAGAAGCAGTAAAAATTGCTAAAATCAAATAAACTCCCTAACCCTAGATTAATACTAACATACATTTTAAACAATGATGACATGATCAACAACAAGGGCAGTAAAAATGTTTCTTGAAGTTTGTTTTGGTTTGCTGACTTGCTGTACATTGAAGTTCCTGCTAATTAATTGGATGCATTTCTCTCTTAACTGTTAGACAGAATGTTCCAATAGATTTCGATTGATTCTGTTGCTACAATCTTGACTTACATCATCACTGAAAATGAACTTTTTTAAATGCACTTAAAATTAACACAATCGAAATGAAAAATATTGCTATACTTAACTAATCTAAGCACAGGAAAGAATATTCTCTATTTTTAGTGCCGGTCCCAAGCCCGGGTAAATGAGGAGGGTTGCGTTAGGAAGGGCATCCAGCGTAAAACGTGCCAAATCAAATATGCGGATCACAAATGAGAATTTCATACCGGATCGGTCAAGGCCCGGGTTAACAACGACCGCCACAGGTATCGTTAGCCGACAGGGTACCGGTGGAAATTGGGCTACTGTTGGCCGAAGGGGGAGAAGGAGAGGAGGAAGACGTCTACAGAGACGGCAGGGAAAGGAGCAGTGGAGGAGAGTGGAGTGCCTTGCTTTCGGTCTCCTCCGATTCAAAAGGGGAAACAAAAAAAACTTGGTACTTTAAATGTTGGTACTATGACGGGTAAAGGGAGAGAAGTAGCTGATATGATGGAGAGGAGAAAGATAGATATGCTGTGTGTTCAGGAGACCAAGTGGAAAGGGAGTAAGGCCAGGAACATTGGAGGTGGATTTAAACTGTTCTATCATGGTGTGGATGGAAAGAGAAATTGTGTAGGGGTGATTCTGAAGGAAGAGTACAGTAAGAGTGTAGTGGAGGTGAGTTTCTGATGATCGTGAAGATGGAAGTTGAAGGGATGATGATAAATGTCATCAGTGCCTATGCTCCACAAGTTGGCTGTGAGATGGAGGAGAAGGAAAGATTCTGGAGTGAATTAGATGAAGTGGTAGATGGTGTACCTAGGAAAGAACGGTTAGTAATTGGGGCGGACTTTAATGGGCATGTAGGTGAAGGGAACAGAGGTGATGAGGAGGTGATGGGTAGGTATGGTTTTAAGGAGAGGAATGTGGAAGGGCAGATGGTGGTAGATTTTGCTAAAAGGATGGAAATGGCAGTGGTGAACACTTATTTTAAGAAGAAGGAGGATCATAGGGTGACGTATAAAAGTGGAGGAAGGTGCACACAGGTGGACTATGTGCTATGCAGGAGATGCAACCTGAAGGAGATTGGCGACTGTAAGGTGTTGGCAGGGGACAGTGTAGCTAGACAGCATAGGATGGTGGTCTGTAGGATGGTTTTGGAGGTGAAGAAGAAGAGGAGGAGAGTGAGGACTGAAAGAAGAATAAGATGGTGGAAACTGAAGGAGGAAGAGTGCAGTGTGAGGTTCAGGGAAGAGGTCAGAGAGAGGCTCAGTGGTGTTAAGGAGGTGTTGGATGATTGGGCAACTACTGCAGGAGTGATGAGGGAGGCAGCTAGAAAAGTACTTGGTGTGACATCTGGAAATAGAAAGGAAGACAAGGAGACGTGGTGGTGGAATGAGGAAGTGCAGGAGAGCATAAGGAGAAAGAGGTTGGCAAAACAGAAGTGGGATAGACAGAGTGATGAGAAAAGTAGGCAGGAGTACAAGGAGATGCGGCAGCAGGTTAAGAGGGATGTGGCGAAAGCCAAGGAAAAGGCATATGAGGAGCTGTATGAGAGGTTGGACACTAAGGAAGGAGAAAAGGATTTGTACCGATTGGCCAGGCAGAGGGACCGAGCTGGAAAGGATGTACTGCAAGTTAGAGCAGTAAAGGATGGAGAGGGAAATGTGTTGACTAGTGAGGAGAGTGTGTTGAGAAGGTGGAGGGAGTATTTTGAGCAGCTGATGAATGAGGAAAATCAGAGAGAGAGAAGGTTGGATGATGTGGAGTTGGTGAAGCAGGATGTAGATAGGATTAGTAAGGAGGAAGTGAGAGCAGCGATTAAGAGGATGAAGAGTGGAAAGTCGGTTGGACCAGATGACATACCGGTAGAAGCGTGGAGATGTTTAGGAGAGATGGCAGTGGAGTTTTTAACCAGATTGTTTAACAGGATTTTGGAAGGTGAGAAGATGCCTGAGGAATGGAGAAGAAGTGTGCTGGTACCGATCTTTAAGCATAAAGGAGATGTGCAGACCTGCAGTAACTACAGGGGTATTAAGTTGATCAGTCACACCATGAAGTTATGGGAAAGAGTAGTGGAAGCCAGGCTGAGAGAAGAGGTGACCATCTGTGAGCAACAGTATGGTTTCATGCCGAGGAAGAGCACCACAGATGCCTTATTTGCTTTGAGAATGTTGATGGAGAAGTATAGAGAAGGACAGAAGGAATTGCATTGTGTATTTGTGGATTTAGAGAAGGCGTACGACAGGGTGCCAAGAGAGGAGTTGTGGTATTGTATGAGGAAGTCAGGTGTGTCAGAGAAGTATGTGAGGGTGGTGCAGGACATGTATGAGGACAGTGTGACGGCAGTGAAGTGTGCAGTAGGTACGACAGACTGGTTTAGAGTGAAGGTTGGACTGCATCAAGGATCGGCCCTGAGCCCTTTCCTGTTTGCAGTGGTGATGGACAGGTTGACGGACGAGGTCAGACAGGAGTCTCCCTGGACTATGATGGCCCCGTCTTTGTGAGAGGCCCATAATTTAGGGTTAACTTCATCTAAATTTGGCTCATCAGGCAGGATGTCTGTACTACCATGGAAAAAATATTTCGGATGTGGCTGTGGCTCAGTTGAGAGCATGAGGACAGAATGAAAAGAAAGTGAAACATTGGTTTAAAATAAAACAAAAACACCATTCCCATTTTATGCATCATATCTCTTACTGAAAGGTTCAAAGACAAGTTTGGAATGATTGTGAAGCTATGATAATAATTTGCAATTTTTATTATGTATAATTTAATTATTTATCTTTTTTTTTATTTTTTAGAAGCCGAAAGAAGAAGAAGAAGATGATTTGACCTTTAAATCTGTGCAGATTTTTCCTTTTTCTTTTATTTTTAATATATATTTAATATATATAAAAATTTTTCCCACTGATTTGCCCAATTTTCTCAGCTTATAAATGGGAGCATTTTACATGTTGGTCTATCATCATCAGCAAATTCATTAAACAGCAAATTCACACACAAACACACACACACACACACACACACACACACACACACACACACACACACACGTATGTATATATACTGTATATATCTTCTTCTTCTTTTGGCTGCTTTCATTCTTGCAGACACCCTACTATCACAAATCACTCCTGTCACTCTTCTTCATCGACTCCACCCTGCCTGCACTCTTTTTTTTACTTCCGTAACACACTCTCCATTACTTTGCACTGTTGATCCGAGGTACCTGAACTCCTCCACCTTCTCCACCTCTTCTCCCTGCAACCACATCACTCCACTGCCCTCCCTCTCATTCACACACATGTACTCTGTCTTACTCCTACTGACTTTCATTCCCCTTCTCC
Source organism: Silurus asotus (assembly GCA_024362625.1). Classification (NCBI taxonomy): domain Eukaryota; kingdom Metazoa; phylum Chordata; class Actinopteri; order Siluriformes; family Siluridae; genus Silurus; species Silurus asotus. The sequence goes on from MU551729.1 coordinate 533,728, forward strand.
TCAGCGCATACCTTCACCTTGAACCAGTCTGTCGTTCCTACTGCACACTTCACTGTTGTCACACTGTCCTCATGCATGTCCTGCACCACCCTCACATACTTCTCTGATACACCTGACTTCCTCATACAATACCACAACTCTCTCTTGGCACTCTGTTGTACACTTTCTCTAAATCCACAAACACACAAAGCAATTACTTCTGTCCTTCTCTATACTTCTCCATCAATATTCTCAAAGCAAATAGGGCGTCCGTGGTGCTCTTTCTCAGCATGAAACTATACTGTTGCTCACAGATGGTCACCTCTTCTCTCAGCCTGGCTTCCACTGCTCTTTTCCATAACTTCATTATGTGACCAGCACACTCCTTCTTAATTTCTCAGGCATCCTCTTACCTTCCAGAATATTGTTAAACAATCTTGTTAAAAACTCCACTGCCATCTCTCCTAAACATCTCCATGCTTCTACCGGTATGTCATCTGGTCCAACCAACTTTCCACTCTTCATCTTCTTAATCGCTGCTCTCACTTCCTCCTCACTAATCCTATCCACTTTCTGCTTCACCACTTCCACACCGTCCAACCTTCTCTCTCTCTGATTTTCCTCATTCATCAGCTGCTCAAAATACTTCCTCCACCTTCTCAACACACTCTCCTCACTGGTCAACACATTTCCATCTCCATCCTTTATTGCTCTAACTGGCAGCACATCATTCCCAGCTCGGTCCCTCTACCTGGCCAATGGTGACCTGGTACAAATCCTTTTCCTCTTCCTTAGTGTCCAACCTCTCATACAGCTGCTCATATGCCTTTTCCTTTGCTTTCGCCACATCCCTTTTTTTTCCTCCTGCACTTCCTCATTCCACCACCATGTCTCTTTGTCTTCCTTTCTATTTCCAGGTGACACACCCAAGTACCTTTCTAGCTGCCTCCCTCATCACTCCTGCAGTAGTTACCCAATCATTCAGCACATCTTCACCACCACTGAGCCCCTGTTTGCCCGCTACACGCTACAGTCTTCCTCTTTCAGTTTTCACCATCTTATTCTTCTTTTAGTCCTTACTCTCCTCCTCTTTTACTTCACCTCCAAACCCATCCTACAGATCACCATCCGATGCTGTCTAGCTACACTGTCCCCCGCCAACACCTTACAGTCTTCAATCTCCTTCAGGTTGCATTTCCTACATAGAACATAGTCCACCAGTGTGCACCTTCCTCCACTCTTATAGGTCACCCTATGCTCATCCTTCTTCTTAAAATGTGTTCACCACTGCCATTTCCATCCTTTTAGCAAAATCTACCACCATCTGCCCTTCCACATTCCTCTCTTTAAATCCATACCTGCCCATCACCTCCTCATCACCTCTGTTCCCTTCACCAACATGCCCATTAAAATCCGCCCCAATCACCAATCGTTCATTCCTAGGTACATCATCTCCCACTTCATCTAATTCACTCTAGAATCTTTCCTTCTCCTCCATCTAACAGCCGACTTGTGGAGCATAGGCACTTCCCCTCAACTTCCAGCTTCACGTTCATCACCCTATCAGAAACTCTTTTCACCTCCACTACACTCTTTCTGTATTCTTTCTTCACCCCTACACCATTTCTCTTTCCATCCACACCATGATAGAACTGTTTAAAGCCACCTCTAATGTTTCTGGCCCTACCCCCTTTCCACTTGGTCTCCATATACAGTGTTGGGCAGTAACGCGTTACCGGTTTTTTACCGGTACTTTTTACAGTAACTAATACTGTAACTTTTAAAAATAAAGTAACTTTGTTACAGTTACCATATGTTGCGTTACCAGATACTTTTATAAAGGAATTAATTTCGGCTGAAGTGTAGACTACAGCCTAACTTGCTTACAGCAGCGTCGTATTTTAGGATTGGTGGATGAACCACTGTAAACACGAAGAAGACGCGCTGTGGGCGTGTCTCCGTTTATTCAGGTCTGTGCAGCAGTAATGGCGAGTCGAGGCAAGAGCAAGACGAGTTTCTCAAAGTGAAAATATGCTCATTATTTCACTTTAGTTGAATATAAAGACAAAAACCTTTAAGTCAAATGTAAGCTGTGTCTTTCTGGTTCAAAGCTCGTATCTACTGTGATAAACAGCAACTCCAATCTGTTGAAACACCTCCAGGACCTCCATGCCTAAGGAGCTAGTAGCTAGAAGCTAACCCGGTGTTCTGTTCTACATTGTTGATAGTTTTCATACTTATGCTGTGAAAGGAACATGTTTAAGAGCTCAACACAACAGCAGAAGCCACTTTAGTTTTTTAATGTGAATATATTATACAGCTTGTTTTTTGTTTTTTATTTCAGAAATCCTTGTGATATTTTCAGTTTGTGCTGGTCTGACTTTAATAAAATAGTCTTTAAAAATACTTTGTGTTTAAGTCAGCTTTGTGTTTGTATAGATCATAATGCATACAAGGGGATTAAAGGGAACATTAAAGAAGGTTCTTTAAAAAAGTAACTAAAAA
>MU551729.1:536237-572657 GCA_024362625.1 Silurus asotus
TATATATATAATGTGTACTTGTAGATGAAAGTGATGCAATTGCTTGTAACAAACCAAAAATACACTTTGTTTTTTAAATAGTAAACAAAAAAAATCAGCAGTATTTTTTCTGAGGGAAAAAATACTTCCCCCCCTTCCATTTGGCTGAAATGACCTCAATGAGAGTTAGCCATTTATCAATTTCTGTCATCGACTGGAAGAAAGTTTACCCCACTCCTCAATACAGAATTCTTTTAGCTGTGTGATATTTTAGAGGTTTCTTGCATGCACAGTCTGTTTCAAATCACTGTTCAGGATCTCCCTAGGATTTAGATCTGGGCTTTGACTTGGCCGTTCCAGAATTCTCCACCAGTCCTTGGTGGATTTACTAGTATGATTTGGGTCATTGCGAGGCCGGTTCTAGACATTTTGAGGCCCTAGGCAAAATTTTTATTGGAATCTCCCTCCTTCCACCTCTCAGAATAAATATAAAGCATTTAAAACAAATTTAATCTGGTATCTTTTTATTTATACAAAACTTTAACTAAGATCAACACTAAAAATAGAAAAAAACAAGAAAAGAAATATAAATATGAATATATTTTCTCATTAGTTTTAAATGCTAATTTTAGTACATTTAAGATCATAATTATTATAAATTACTCACATAGACACACTGATTAAATCACCTATGACTTTTAGAAATTTGTTAAGTATTTCAAGTCAAGTCAAGTCAAGAGGCTTTTATTGTCATTTCTACTATACACAGTGGTCCAAAGTACACAGTAAAAATGAGACAACATTTCTCCAGAACCCTGGTGCTACACTAAACAACAACAAACAAAACAACATTAAGCTAAACCACAAGTTACATAAAGTGCATCGAGTGCAACCTAGTGCAAACAGTGCAGACAGACAGTGCAGACAGACAACACAAGACAAGACACAAAACCCTATATAGCGCCGACCAGTAAACCTACTGTATACTAGATTATACAGTACTGTACAAGAAAACTGTAAAAACTATACAAAATATAAACTATATCCCAGAAGTGAGTGTAAACAGTGTAGTGCAAAAAAATACAGCAGCAGTCGAAGGTGCAAAAAAACAGCATGTAAACAGTATAATACAATGAGTATAATAACAGTATAACAGTGTAACAGTATAATACAATTTATTTACAGTAAATCACTGACCCACTATTTGGGATAATTACAATTTTTTGCCTGCTCTGTACAGTAAAAGTTAATTTTTCCAGCTGGATATAGACATAAATTCCCCCTCCTACTGAAGCTATATAGACTATAGATATAGTAATATACATCATATTATCTACTTCATTTAAAAAACTGATTATGCACTATAAAAGCAAATCAACAATGGAAGTGAAAGATAGAAACTACTAAGCAGAAATAATAGTTAACTTCCTTGATTGTATTTGTATGCTTATTTGGTAAATACAACAGCACAATTTTTTTGAAAACTAGAAAGAGTAAGTATGAAGTAGGCTATTATGATCATGTAAACATCACCAGGTCAGTATGCAGAAAAGGTAGATTTTGTTCATCACTGTACACAGACTTTTCATACATTCAGATGGTGTGAACTCACATTTAAAGGTTATATTAACTTATTCAATTTGAGGTGAGTGACAGATATTTATATCCACTGGACAAAGAGCCTTGTTTTACGCTGCTCGTCTTGATTGGTGCACTAGTGTGTAAGTTTGTTGTGGTTATGGAGGCCTCCCATCCAAACCCTAGGCAATTGCCTGCTCTGCCTATAGCTAGCTCCAGCCCTGGGTCATGATGTAAGGTCCAGTCCTGCTTTAGCTTAGGTTTTTTGACAGATGGTCTTACATGTCACCCAAATGAGGATGGATTCCCCTTTTGAGTCTGGTTCCTCTCAAGGTTTCCTCTTCATAACATCTAAAATAGTTTTTCCTTGCCACAGTCACCATGGCTTGCTCATCAGGGATAAACTGTTCATTTCTGTAAAGCTGCTTTGAGACATGGTCGGTTGTGAAAAGTGCTATAGAAATAAACTTGACTTGACATGTTCCTCAAGCTACTTCTGATACAATGTAGAATTCATATGATGATGAGCTGGCCAGGTCCTGCTGCACCAAAGCATCCCCAAAACATAACACAGCCACGTCCATGTGTTGCAGTTGGTATGATTTTTTTTTTTTTTTTTTGCTGAAATGCTGTATTTGTTTAACACCAAACATACCCTCTGTTATGGTCTAAAAATAATTACATTTTAGACTAATGGTTTCCTTCTTGCCCACATCACATCATAATTAAAGATGCAAAGTCTCTTTCTGATTGTACATTAATTCACTTTGATATTAACTGTAAAAAGAGCCTGCTGTAAGTCCTGTGATGATATGTTAGGGGTTTTGGAGATTTATTTAATCATTATGCATTCCGCTCTTAGGGTGACTTTGCTGGGACAGCCTGACCTGGCCATGCTGGCAGTTGTTTTAAATGTTCTCGCCTTGTAAATGATTTACCAGACATTGGAATGGCTGATTACAAATTGTTTTGAGATATTTTTAGATGCCTTACCAGACTCATAAGCATCAACAATCTTCATTCTGAAGGCCTCAGACAGATCTATCGATCTCACCATGCTGATAACTCTCACTTCAACAATTAAAAGCAAATCTAACTAAATGTCTGAGGTTTAAAAAAGGCAAGCATCCTTTAAGAAATGCTCTGTAACAATATTCTAACAATTTGCACCTGATGTGGTACACCTGTACATAAATGTTTTTATTTTAAGTACAAACAAATGTAGGGGTGTTATTACATTTTCCTCACAATCAATTTTATTTATTTATTAAAAAAAATAATAATAATAATTATATAAAAAATTATATATATATTCCTGTCACATTTCAGCAACCATTTTAGTCAAGTGACAATACTATAGAAATGAAACTTGGACACATAGTGTAGTCAGTGAGCAGCTTGTATAGCAGTACAGATTTACTGTCCTCTGAAAATAACATGTCGGTTTGCATGGCCATCTTCCCAGAAGGAAACTTCTTCTGAAGCTGGTTCAAAAGAAAACATGCAAACAGTTTGCTTAAGACAACCTGTCCAAGAGATGAAGTACTGCAACCATGATGAGACTAATGATGAACATGTGTGCATTGTGTCCAGCATGTGTGGTGAAGCCCTGGTGAGGAATAACAAAAAAAATTGTGTGGTGGTAGCATCATTGGGCTGTATGAGTGCTGCTGGTACTGGGAGCTGCGGTTCACTGAGGGAAACATGAATTTCAACATGTATTTTGACATTTCGAAGCAGACAATGATGCCCTCCTTTCAGAAACTGGGCAGAACGGCAGGTCCCCAACATAATAACGACTCAAAACACACTGCCAAGATGACAATGGACTTTCTGAGGAAGCTGAAGGTGGAGTGGCCAAGTATATCCCTATAGAGCACCTGTGGGGCATCTTAAAGTGAAAGGTGGCGGAAAGGTGGCGGAAATCGGGGTGAGAGAGAGAGAGAGAGAGAGAGAGAGAGAGAGAGAGAGAGAGAGAGAGAGAGAGAGATGTATGTGTTTACTTGCTAAACAGCTTCTATCTATCTGTGCGTTTTACTCCAGCTCGGTAGGTGGCGCTAATGCACTAAGGTGGTCTGTCCAAAACAATAAACGTCAAGAAAGCCATAAAAGTTGTTGTTGTTCGGCCATTGCTGTTCGTATTGGAGCAGCTGACCAGTTTAAATCTAATTTAGCATTTCAGCTTTTCACGTGATGTTTTAATACCAGGTTCTGTGTAAAAATAATCCTGACTTGGTTTAGGGGGAATAAGACGGTCGGCTGTATCGATGAGCGTAAACACAAAAGTCATTACTGTTCTTTAGTGGCGTTTCGTGAACATGGACAAAATCGCTCACGGTATGTTTATACTTTTTGGTATAAACGTTATAATTAGGGGAAACTATCCTGTTAGTGCTAAATTAACATGTCGGTGAATAAAAGATCACATCGAAGATTTAAACCAGTTTAGCTTTTTAACTTCATTTTTACTTTAAACAAGTAACTTGGTAACTAGAAGTTCCACCACAGGAAAACAAGGCAAAAACAAAATGCCATATTTATGACTTATGGATTACATTTAAAATGCAGTGTATTATATTACACTTTTAACAATAGGTAGTTTTATAGAATAGATCATCTAGATGAAGATATCTTGAACAAAGTGCTGTAAGAAGCAGTGAATCAGAGACATGGTTATGGTGCTCAAATTCTGCAGCATGGGCTTTAGTTTGTTGTGCTGCATCTATAGAATTACTGTTAGCTAGCAAAATAAAATTCATCAAACAAAATTTATTTTCTCACTTATTTAATATAGAATACAATATTTAATTATGTTCTCATTTTAATAAATGACTGTTCTAGGAAGCTGTTAACATTTTACTGTGTTCTAGTTTGTCAGAGGATGGCAACTGTCCCACTTTAGGTTTTATAAGTACGTTTGATGAAAATAGTAATACATGTAAAGTGTGGGCTGATACACAAGTAACATTTGACTCATTAAATATTGAACATCTCTAACCCTAGTTTGATATGTTTATTAATATAAGCAGATGTTGGTGACATACAATCAAGGTTACTGGACCATAGGCCAGTCCTACAAGGAGAGATCAGGTACTTTGTAAGAGAATTTGAGGTGAGAATATATTTTGTCTTTTTTTTTTTAATAATAATTTTTTTTTTTAGATTTGTGCAGAGCTACTGTTTTTGCATGCATGTAAATGTGCTAGCACATGACACCTACAATTTAATATAATATTACTCAATCTGTTTGTCTGTTTTTATTTATTTATTTCTCTACAGGACAAGCGGGCCTTTAGGGAGTGCCGTCTACTAGAAAACATAAACAAGTTGGTGACTGAAACTGAAGAACAAGTTCTGCCCAGATGCACCAAGAACATGGGAACAGATTTAGCTAACGCCCTTAGTTGCTGTATGTCTAAAACTGTTTTGTTTGTTTTTGTTTGTTTTGTTTGTTTTGTTTTTCATTCTTGTCACAAGATTAAATAAATGTTTCATTATAGAATGAAAGTGGTCTGGTGAGGATGGATTCTGTAGCTGCAGTTTCTGTATTATTTATTTTGTGTATGGTTGTGGGTGACTGTCTTTCCATTCAAGTATTCAAGCTTCAAACTCGGTGGTTTAGGAATAGGCTCCAGATTCACCTTGACTCTGACCAGTGATTAGTAAATGGAGCAAAACACCTAAATGATTTAGAACTGACATTATTCAGAAATGTTGGTTTAATGATTGGAAAATAAATTTGATCATAAGATCAGTATGTTTGTGTATGTTGCTAAATTAACTATTGCAAAATGTACTCTTTTTCTTACATAGTGGAAGCTGTCAATCACATGGCGCAGAGAATCCAGCAGAGGGAGGTAGAAACTCAGCAGGTATATAATATCTAATACAGTAATCCCCCGTTTATCGTGTTGGTTAAGTTCCAACAGTCACCCTAAAAACTGCTATTTAATTTATTAAGTACTCTACTGTGTTAATATTTTACTCCTTTTTTTTTATTAATAATAGATTTTTTTGTAATAAATTTCATTATTTCAACATAAAACTCCATAAAAACAATTGCCTATAAGTTTTTTGGTCTATCGTGCTATCATTGAAAGACTGGGAAAGTCAGCGAAACTAATTAGTTATGTGGCAAATGCAATTCCGCGATAAACCGAGATTCAAATCGCGGTAAAGTGGGGGATTGATGTATTCCTTCTGCCATACAAGATATGCATGCATAATTATGTGCCTTTGGTAAAATATTTTTATTTTTATTAATTTTTTTTATCTGTGTAGAGCATACTACTTCAGGAGGGCATGGAGAAGCGCAAAAATGACTGGGAGGACTTCCTGAAGGAACAGGCAAAGCTAAAGGAGGAGGTGGATGATGAGCATGTTAAAGCTGTGAGCAGACTCACTACCCAGTATAGCGAGATGAAGAAAGACCTTGCCAAGTTTTCTCACTTCTAATATCCTCCATGGATGTTCCTGTTTTGGACATATTTTTTTTATTATTATTATTATTTTTTATTTAGTTGGTCAGTCACAAGATTGTGTTCTTTTGCAGACATGTACCACTTTTCAGCAAGATGTAATTAAACTTAAATTAACTTAATTAAATTTGACATCAATTTGCTGAACAAGGTACTGAGAAGGCCTAACAAAGCCTGTCATTAGTTTCTCAGAGTACCACTATGCTTGATTTATTTATTGTTTACAAATCAAATGTTAGGACAGATTTAAGAGAAACTGTCATTCGGTTTAAATAAAAACAGTATTAATCAAAATGTGAAAAAAAAGTTTGATCCACGGACTTTCTGTTTATCATAATCCATTCACAACACCTAGGAATTTTGGGGCTGACATCAAGAAATTGGGTATTAAATTAATTTATGCATGGCATGGCACTGCTGGCTCACAGCTCCAGCATTTTGTTCATGAGCAAACATCATGTAAAGCCTTTGGTGTTTTGAGGAGCTGTACACAAATCCTGAAAATTCAGATACACGCTTGCCCTGGATTTATACCTGCAACCATAACCCTGTGAGCATACATTTGTGAGGACAGAGCAAGAGTGAAGAGAATTGGAGAAAGTGGATGGATGCAGTAAAGTAGAGATTGACATGAGTGTGTGAGTTTAGAAATGTGAGGTGAGGAGCACAGTAGTGTATTAATTGTAAGCAAGGCTGAGTGTAGTGACACACGATGAGCACTTAGAGTTTAAGAGAATAGCCTGCTCTTTGGCTCAGGTCTTATTTGACTGATTACTCAATTGATTTCATTATTAGTGTGTCGATGTCTTTGGTGAGTTCTCTACACTTACTTAGGTAAAGTTTTATGTTCCCCAGCAATCTGTCTTAAGCCCACTATTTCTTTCTTTCACTATTCTATTGCTGAGATTATTTGTAATTGTTACATTGACAATTCACAGTTTATATGTTTCAGCAAAGCAAGATGATTTTAAGGAACGTTTAGAGGATATTAGATGGTGGATGCTTCTTAACTTCTACTCTTCTTCTTTTGACTGCTTCCATTAGGGGTCGCCACAGTGAATCATCTTTCTCCATACATTAGGGGTCGCCACAGTGAATCATCTTTCTCCATACTACTCTGTCCTCTACATCTGCCTCTTTCAACCAAACTACCTGTGTGTCTTCCCTCACCACATCCATAAACCTCCTCCTTGGCCTTTCTCCTTCCTGGCGGCTCCATCCTCATCATTCTCCTACCGAAATACCCCATGTCCCTCCTCTGCACATGTCCAAACCATCTCAATTGGGCCACTCTCACTTTGTCCCCAAAACGTCCTACATGCGCTGTCCCCCTAATAAACTCGTTTCTGATCCTGTCCATACTCGTCACTCCTAACGAAAACTTCCGCATCTTTAGCTTCGCTACATCCAGCTTCACCTCCTGTCTTTTCTCAATGCCATTGTCTCTAAACCACAGTTCTATAAACTTTCCCTTTCACTCTTGCAAATACCCTTCTATCACAAATCACTCCTGCCACTCTTCTCCACCCTGCCTGCACTTTTTCCTTCACTTCTCTAACACACTCTCCATTTCCACTTTGCATGGTTGACAACAGGTACCTAAACTCCTCCACCTTCTCCACCTCTTCTCCCTGCAACCGCAACACTTCACTGCCCTTCCTCTCATTCACACACATGAACTCTGTCTTACTCCTACTGACTTTTATTCCCCTTCTCTCCAGCGTGTACCTCCACCTCTCCAGGCTCCTCTCAACCTGCTCCCTACTCTCACCACAAATAACAATATCTGCAAACATCATAGTCCACAGAGACTCCTGTCTAACCTTGTCCTTCAACCTGTCCATCACCACTGCAACAGGGAAGACTCAGAACCGATCCTTGATGCAGTCCAACCTCCACCTTGAACCAGTCTGTTGTTCCTACTCACTTCACGCACACTTCACTGCTGTCACACCACCCTCATACATGTCCTCCTCCCACCCTTAATTCTCTGCCACACCTGACTTCCTCATACAATACCAAAACTCCTCTCTTGGCACCCTGTTGTACTCTTTCTTTAAATCCACAAACACACAATGCAACTCCTGACCTTCTCTATACTTTTCAAAGCAAATAATGTGTCTTTGCTGCTCCTCCTTGGCATGAAACCATACTGTTGCTCACATATGGTCACCCCTTCTCTCAGCCTGGCTTCTACTACTCTTTCCCAAAACTTCATGGTGTTAACTTTATTCCCCTGTAGTTACTGCAGGTCTGCACATCCTTATTCTTAAAAACCGGTACCAGCACACTCCTTCTACATTTCTCAGGCATCCTCTCGCATTCTAAAATGTTATTAAACAACCTGGTTAAAAACCCCACTGCCTCTAAACATCTCCATGCTTCCACCGTTATGTCATATGTTCCAACCATCTTTCAACTCTTCATCCTCTTATTTGCTGCTCTCTCTTCCTCCTTACCAATCCTATCCAATTCCTGCTTTACCATCTCCATATCATTCAACCTTCCCTCTCATTTTCCTCATTCATCAGCTGCTCAAAATACTCCCTCCATCTTCTCAACACACTTCCCTCACTAGTCAACACATTTCCATCTGCATCCTTTATTGCTCTAACTTGCAGCACATCCTTCCCAGCTCGGTCCCTCTGCCTGGCCAATCAGTACAAATCCTTTTCCTCTTCCTTAGTGTCCAACCTCTCATACAGCTCCTCATATGCCTTTTACTTAACTTTCGCCACATCCTTCTTTACCTGCTGCTGCATCTCCTTGAACTTCTTAATACTTTTCTCCTCTCTTTACTGATCCCAATTCTGTTTCACCAACCTCTTTCTCCTTATGCTTTCCTGCACTTTTTCATTCCACCACCACATCCCTTTGCCTTCTTTTCTATTTCCAGATGTCACACCAAATACCTTTCTAGCTGTCTCCCTTATCACCTCTGGAGTAGTTGTCCAATCATCCAGCACCCCTACACCACCACCGAGCCCGTCTGACCTCTTTCCTGAATCTTGCACTACAGTCTTTCTCCTTCGTTTCCACCATCTTATTTTTCTTTCAGTCCTCACTCTCCTCCTCTTCTTCTTCACCACCGAAATCATCTTACAGTAGTCCGATTTCCACCGGTTTCCACTTGGCTAACAAAACCTGTGCTTTCTGTCTTCCCGTGTGCAGACCATGGTGTGATTATTGACACCAGGATTTCCCTGGGGATTTCCTTGGAATCTTATATAGATATTACTCGTTTAGCCTTATTTCATCTTTCAAAAATATAATGTTACTATGACATTTACCTTACAGTCAGGATGTTCAAATAAGTGCAAACACAATCTCCATTTAATCCAGAATGCAGCAGCAGGCATCCTTACAACATCCAGAAAATATGACCACATCACCCCGCATGTATTCAATCTACACTGGCTTCCAATAAAATATTGCATTGAGTATTAAATACTACTACTTCTGCTACTGTACCTGAGTGAAATTTCTGTCTATAATTATCTGCCACACCTGCTTCAATATGTGGAGACTAGGTATTGTATTACCAAGGTATTTTTGGTACCTTGAAAAATAAAGACAACCTTAGGGGGTAAAACTTTCTCTCACTATGTCCCACAGTTACAGAACAGACTTCAAATTAGTGTTTAAGACTAAGACACAGTCTCAGTGTTTAAGTCAAACTTGAAAAGTTCTTATAGGAAAAGGAGCAGATATGGAGTGTTTTGATGCTTCATTTATGCCAGAGCTGAGGATAGTTCCATGAGGTTATTTTCGAAGGTTAAAGATGTATTTATATGAGCAGTCTGCTACAGTGGCTTAGAGCTGCAATTGCCCCGAACAGTTTTGGCATTCAAGCGTCCATCTGTAAACAGCTGATAAACAGGAAACTAAAGAATTTACATTTGTTGTCACCCAGATGTGCATGTGTTCCCGTTTAATTGTGCTGTCCTTCAGGTTTTTCTTTTACAATGTCAATTGTTAAAATCACTGAATTTAAAAATAAAAAATGATCAGGTTAAGAAAAACTTCACAGTTGTTTTATAGTTAAAAAAAATAACTGCAAAACTGACTTTTGTTTCCATTATGAAAAAAAAAAACAATTATTAATATGATTTCATTATTTAAAAAAATTGGCAGTGAAAAAAATTACAATGAACGTGTCTATGTGACGTGTTGGTAATAGATTTGAGGTGAAGCCTGGGTTTAAAAAAATAAAACATTGTAAGGTAGTAAACTGCATATTGCCAAATTTCGTTCAACATCTGGATCAGACCATAATGCTGAAAACAACTGCTTAATGGTGCTAATATTCCTGTAAAAACCTGTCATATAATAATAATAATAATAATAATAAATAAAACCTGTCATATAATCGAATGAAACCGCTGAGAAGATTTTAATCACTCATGTTAATCTAGATTTGAAATTATTTTATTGTTTAATAATTAAATATACCGATAGACTGCTCAAACCATCACACTCCACGTATAGGAATAACTTTTCTGACCATCACTCAATCTGTCTACTTGTATTACTTAGTTTGATATCTGTTTTTTTATTACCAGTAAATGTAATACATTAGTTTTTTCTTATGTAAATAAGTATATTATGTAAATATTGACCGAGTTGCGAATCTGCTGCAGTGGAATCGCGTGATTGGGCCTTTTACAAAGCTTCTTCAGCTCAGTCCGGTTTCATTCACTGTGTGTTTGCACTTGGGCTTAGTGTCATCATGGCCACATCAGCACCGAACATGTATCGCCTTATCATTTTTTGCAGTGCATTTCTCTTTAGTGTTATACTGTGCGATAATGAGACAGAGGAGGATGAACATAGCAAGCACACTTATACAGTTGAGATGTTTAACAACGCGATTCCAACCGCTCCACACTTCGTGATGTTCTTCGCACCTTGGTAAAGTTCTCTTTAACTTTTTTTACAATCTTAAACTGGTTATATTGCAGTGAACTCCGAATTTGCCGCACTTAAAATTTATGTACCTAAATAATTAATACCAATTAACATGTAACGTTTCATTTAAATACGTTTTAATGTGGAAAAATGTGCCTGCTGTGGTTTGCTAGCTGTTAAAACTAGCGCTAGCTGCATATCTTTCCCTGATTTACATACGAGTTATATTGATATTTTAAAGCATTTTATTGTTTGACCGCCGTTGAAGCATTAATTTGGAAGGATTTGCGACAGCTTTCCTACACTAACTGGTGGTGTGAACGCCAGAACCCGGCGAAGTCTAGCCAAGCTAGCAGGGTTTATCATTCAATCAGTTCAGCACGGGACTCTACTGCAGCTTACGTGGCGAGAGTCCTCTCCCCCCCAAGAGCAAGATTTTACCTCTTTTACGTCATTAGATGGTTTATTGTAAACCTCGTTCAATATTTATCATTGCCTGATTGTAAAAGCTTATAGCTGTTGGTGCCTTTTATAACGTTTGCATTATTCCAGGAAAGCTACAACCTGTACTTTGTCCTGCACAGGTGTGGTCACTGCCAGAGGATGCAAGAAACCTGGAATGAGTTGGCAGATAAATACAACAATATGGAGTCTCCCCCTGTGTATGTGGTCAAAGTAGACTGCACAAAGGACACCAAGTTTTGCTCCAGCAGCCATGGAATTCGGGGATATCCCACGTAAGCAGTACACTTTTTGTGCTGAGATCTTCATCTTGCTGAGATCTTAAAGATTAATATATTAAGGATTAACATAGAATAATTCAACAGGGCAAACTACAGATCATCAGCAAAAAGTTGAGTGAGCACTATGAAATAAGTTGAAGTATGAAACCAATTTTTGAAAAGACATTCAGTAAGATTGCTAAAATACAGAATAATAAAATTATTACCTCGTGTGCCAAACTGAGTATGTGTAAAAGTGCAATTATAGCAACAGCTGTGCATCAAGTGAGGTTATGATCAATATCATGCCCAGATTAAGTGCAGTGCATTGCATTGGTATGTGATTTAGCAAAAATATCGATTTAAATCAAATTTTATTTGTCACATACACATACAGGGTACGACATGCAGTGAAATGCTTTTTACGATGGTCCGGCATGAGGGAATAGGATGGGGAGAAAAATAAAAACAAAGAAAAAGAAGGCAGATAAAGTATAAAACTTTATAGAATATATACAAAATATATATGAGGGGGAAAAAAGGTGTATATACAAAATATGCTTATGGCAGAAAACAGTAAAACAATACAAAATTTAAGGTGGTTTATGTGGTTGTCCTTCAAGTGTCTGTGTGCGGTACAGTGTGGTATAAAATATAAAGAGTCCAGAGCTAAAATGTGAGAGACAAACAATTCTAGAAATGAGCACTAATGCACAATAATGTCTTGGCACTTGGTACCTTTCTTTGGAACTTGATTGAGTTTTATAGTAAATGTGTTTGATATGTACATGTGTATTGCACCTGTCAAAATTTGATTATACCTAGTCTTTTATCGTTTTTGAGAGACACATGCATGTTGCTTTTGTGTATATGCACCAAAGTAGGTCATTTATTTATGAAGATTTACTTTGACCAAACAAATGCATGAACTGTACCAGCAGATGTTGGTACAAAAACAAACAGTTAAACATTATTTTCTTTGAAAAATCAGACAGTTATTTTCTCCAAGCATTTAACTAAAATACTTAGCGAATCCTCTTTCCAGGACTTCTTGCTAGTATATACAGAGTAAAATACAGTAAAATAAATACAGATACCGGTAAATACAGAGCCCATACGGTAGATAACAGTCCAGATAACACACACACACACACACACACACACACACACACACACACACACACACAGTGTTTTTATATATATATATATATATATATATATATATAATATCAAATAGCAAATAGTACGACCCAACCTAAGAAGAAAATAGGTAACAAAGAATTATTTAGTGCCGAATACAAATCAGCACATTTTTAATTGTATACTGTGCCAAGAAACACTGCGGGGAAAAATAGCAGGACCTGGGGTGTGTGATAAACACTGTTATTAGATGTGTGAATTTCATTCTCAGCCAGGGTCTGTGTCTCAGACAGTAATGTGTTTTTTTGGAGAAAAAAAAAATCTGTTTTGTGTGTATTGTGCCTACAGAGGCCTAAGACAAAGAGTGATGACCAAAGAAAGCAAGGTTATGTAGGACCTCGCAGGTTAAACAGAGCTGTTTGTGCCGAGTGCGGTTTAGGAGATAAACAAAAATAACATTGTGTCCGCTCGCTGGTAAACGCTCAAGCAGACACAAGAGAAAACATGAAGCAATAAGTCTTAACCTCACTTCCACTTTTGGACAATCAATGTGTGCTCTGGAAGTCTGATTACGGCAAGTGTATAAACAATGGCTTAAAAAAAAACTCGGTTTTGTAAGCAATCTCTTCTAAATATTTAACAAAAACATGTACCATTTTAGATTTTGGCAGATGCCCTTCAATTTCCTCATCCACATTGACCTCATCCACTGAGCTATTACTATTCGTGAAGCATTTTATTACTGATCAGTCAACTAAACGATCAGTATAGCAGGTGGTAGATTTCTTCACACCACTGTCATGATAAAAAAAACTAAAACGTATGGAACAAAACAGCTTCAGCAGTTGAAGAGAGACTCTGAAAAAGTGTCACAGGATTAAAAAGTCAAAAATGTGCATTGAATGGCGGAGTAAAACGGGCGGAGTAAAACATGACACGATTAGTGTAAGACACGACACAATTTCTACACCCGTTTATACTGCTTATGGGAAGCCCAACATTTGTCTACGCCTATATGACAGAAAATTGATAAACATCTTGCAGGTCAACTTGAAAACCAGACAGACAGCAATGTTTTTGCTCACACGTGACCAGTGACTCTTGTTTCCTGTTGCCACCTGCATAGTCACACATGAAGTATAAACCAATACAGTAAATAATACTACCTCTATTTGCTGAAAAGGTTGTCTGAACTATCTATAACCAAAACCATTAAATGTTGAGCAGTAGGAACATATTTATAAATGTATGCATACACAATCTCTATAGTTTTTTTTATGACAATGGTGTAAAGAAATCGAGCATCTGCTATACTGATTACTTAATCAACTAATCAGTAATAAAGGCTTGATCAATAGTAGTAGAAGTGGTAACTCATACTGAACACATCATCGGAGGGTGGTGAGTTCACATCCCAGTACCATCAACTTGTCACTACTAGGCCCTGATCTGCTCGGTACGGGCGTCTGTCAAATTCTCCAACCGTATGAATTAATGGCATGTATTTTGGGCATTTTATATATAAAAAAAAAAAAAGAGATCGCTTACAAAACTGGGATATCAGAAGTGTTTTTTTGTACTTTTCATTTATACACTTGCTTTGATCAGACCTCCAGAGCACGCATTGATTGTCCAAAAGTACATGTAGTGAGATTTAAGCTTTAAAGAAGATTTAAGAGGAAAGCACGTTATCACTCTTTAGAGTCTTTCAATAGTGTATGTGGCTGCATTAAAATAAAAGGTGCCTGGATATGCATTATAAAGATCTTGACATGAAGGTAATTGTTCTATATTTTGGTTATTTATTTATTTATTTATTTATTTTTTCCTTTCTTGATTCCACAGGGAAGTTGTTATATTCTTGCATATCCCTTGGTGAAAAGAAAGCAGAATCCCCAGAATACCGTAAAAAAAAAAAATTGTCCAAACCCGACAATGGCATGTACTAACAGACACGTCAGCCAGAACAATCTATTTTAACACCCACACAGTGTTACTTCATCAGCGCTTGGATATGAAAAGGAATTTGTGGTTTTGTCGAGGCACGGGAGCTTGTTCAGGTGAATGTGTATGCTCAGCACACATCTCTGCCACCTCAGACACTGTGGAGTGCTGAGCTATGGGCCACAGAGGAGCACTGCAGGAGCCGAATTGCGGGCGACAGCTGTTGGAAGCAGAACCCGGTCGAACCTATTTAGCAGCGCTGAGTAGTGATGGATGACTTCCCCTACTGATGAGAAAATGATTCATCAGACTGCAATGGCCAAACAACCAGCTGGGTGCCCGGGTACCATAAAACCAGATGCGTAATGATTCAGAATTGCAACTGGGCCTTGTTTATTTTGTGTGTTTTTTTTTTTTTTTTTACAGTTCACTACAAACTAACTGTATTTACACTGAATAAAATAAACACATAATAGCGCATCACACAGTGAAACTTATTGCGGAGTTTAGCTCCAAAATTGTACTTGTCATAGTGAAGGATGTGTCCCAGAGTAACAAAGTTCAAGTAAAGTAGAAATGGAGGTACCAGTCCGAATCTAAGCACCAGTACTACATCTGATTTAGATTTTCAAACGTTACTGTCTGTCTAATGCTTTGAACAATGAACATCGTCTTAAAGCAGCTTTACAGCGATAAAGCAGTTATTTCCTTTTTTTATATTTGATTTAGAATACTTTACTGATCCCACAGGGAATCCCAGCGATGTTAGGAAGCTGTTTATTTTTTTCCTCATAACTCATGCAAACAAAACACAACTAAAGATTGGTGAAATTACTAAAACTGGTTTAGAAACTGTCCAACACATTAAAACTTGGATGGAAAGTGGCATATATATATATATGAATGATCTCGGTCTCATTTTCATTTATTTTTTTCCTCATAACTCATGCAAACAAAACACAACTAAAGATTGGTGAAATTACTAAAACTGGTTTAGAAACTGTCCAACACATTAAAACTTGGATGGAAAGTGGCAAACCATTATTTTTGTTGAATGTGGCTGGAAAAAATAAATACATTGAATGATAGTAAATGCTTCATGAATTAAAAAAAAAAAGAAAAAATTAACAGTATAAATTATGGCTGTGTTTAGTTGTTATCGTTAATCTTTTAAAAAAAATCTTTGGTATGTGCTGCAGAAGACTTTACACAGTGGTCTGACTCTCATTATAGATACAAAATCCTGGTGAGAAATTAATGCAACTCTGGACAGAAATACATCTTGTGACTTTGCATAAACTTATTGAAATGATGCCATGGTGAATGTGTGCTATAATCAAAGCAAATGGCAGTCCAAAGAAATATTAGTGTGTGAGAGAGACTTCTTGTAATTGCACTTATTTATAATGAATGCCACTTAAAAAATCAGATTGTTGTTATTTCGTTTCCAGGATCTCACTTTGTGAAGTTTTTTGCACCATGGTGTGGTCATTGCAAAGCTATGGCTCCCACATGGGAGCAGCTTGCCACCAGTTTTGAGCACTCGGATTTGGTGAAGATTGGCAAGGTACAGTCATTAACAGTGTTGATTACTGGTGTAACGGTACACAAATTTGCACCAAACATTTTCGATACAGGGACACACTGTACTGAATGCAATCCTTTTTACGTGAGGAACATCCGAATTCCCTCAGGATCGTAAACTGCAAGTTTGGTTAGTCTTCGTCTCGTACTTTAAGCACATTTTATTTTATTATTATCAAAATTGTAAACATGCACAGCAATGCCAGGGGACCGTGAAATCGTTGTGTAGTGCGCCAAAATTCGTTTTGTTTTGCCCGTGTGTGAAATCGCACCACTTCCTGCCATCCCCAACTCTAGTGATATGGATACATTAGCATTTCATGTACAGCTTCAAGGGTTTCTCTAAAAGGAGAAAACCCCTTACCCTAAATCTAACCCATTTGGGTAATAAAGATGTGTAAATAAGTGTGTGTGTGTTTACATTTAATATTTATTTTCTAAAGATATAATGTAATGATAATGATGTACACATCTTTATTACCCAAATGGGTTAGATTTAGGGTAAGGGTTAGAGTTTAACAAAGGTAAACTATTTCATTACATTTTTTACATTTTGTTATTTTTAATCAATTTGTGAGAATGTAATCTATTACAGAATTTAATGAAAATAATAAAAAGTATTGCATTAAATAGTTTTTCTCCATTTTATTTTTATATATATTTCTTTTTAAATGTAATGTTTTTTTTTCATATATTATTTATCCAAGCAGGCACTTTTTTTAAAATTGGTGTAAAAATGTCAACTGTTGATGTTTACAAATGTTTAATAATAAACTGCATTTATTGACAACAATTGTAACTGTATCGAAATTGAACTGAACCGTGACTTAAAAACTGAGGTACATGTTTTTTATCTATTTATTTTTTGTTGAGTGTTGTTCATGTTGGTTTAATTGGTTTGGTCGTTTTCTCCCTGCAGTTAGACTGTACTCAGCATTATGAGATCTGTTCAGAGAACCAGGTGCGAGGCTACCCCACATTGCTCTTCTTTACAGATGGAGAAAAGGTAAGCACTATGCTCTAAATACCATTCCACAAAACATTTCTACAGTCTCAATTGCCAGGGGAAATTTAGCAGTCATTTATGAAGTTTGTTTTCTGACTAGAGGTCTAGATTCCTGAATAATATAATTAAACAGAAAATTAACATACATTTCATGTGTAATCAGGCTAATTTAGGCTAATGGTATTTATGATTTTTACATTGAGAATTTCACACTGATTTGTTTAATGCTGTTTATTTGTGTAAAGGATTTAAAATGGTTTTTCATTAAAACTTTCATGATTATATTTTCTATAAGAAAAGAAAATTTGCAATGCGTTAAGACTAAGAAATTACTGTCTTATTTGTGAAAACTGTAGGCATGCATCTGGTTAGTCCTTTTCTTGTCACAGGCAGTTTGTGCTTGTTGCCATTTTTAGTAATTTTATTAAGTGACTGTGCTTTTTGTGATATATAAAGAATGGAGCTCAGTTGGGAGGCATAGATTGCCCTAAATGCATATTTCAAAACATCACATTCTTGCAAATCAATCACCTTTTCTGATAACAGGCCAAGGCATAATCTAGGTCAGCAGCAAATGAGTTTTGTAAAAGAATAATGTTGTCTATATGAAGATGTAGTACTCTGAATCTCACCCTCATTCTGCCTGTGAATGGGTTAAGCGAGTTTCTAAATGACACACACACACACACGATTACTCTAGTTTTAAATGCATGTTTATCCTGGTCTACCAGGATATATTGCAGATTAGTATTCATTTACCTTAAAGCTCAGAATAAGGCTGGTCATTAATTCTGTTACATCGGTTCAAAATCAGATCTGCAATTTAAACATGGGCGTATGCTGCATCAACTTCAAGACCCAGAGCTCAAACAGAAGTATTAGCCATTAACCTATACTTTTACTAATGCAATCTTTTTTAAGGACTATTACAGCCATCCAAACAATCCATTTAGAATAAGAGAAAACCAAACTTGTTAAAGACAAAGAAAAATTCCATTATAATTGTCAATGATAATCTTTCCTATCAACTAATAAAAAATCAATAGAAAATAGAAAATAATTATAAAATATATATAAAATAAACAGTCCCAAAACTCCTGGCTAAAGTAAGTTTCATATACTGTAGACAAAAATGCATAACAAAATGTGCTTAACGCTTGAGAATACTGGAGGTAAACTCTCTCGTCTCGCACCAGTTCAAAAATTCCACCGTACCCACATTAAACCGCAAATAAAATGTGCCAGAACATAACAGTTGTGCTTGGTGCACATAGTCACTTTTTTTAATCTTGCCCAGTCATGTCGCAAATATTTAATCATCTTTTCTAATCTCAAGAGCGTCCTGTCCCATTGTTATGGATTTTTTTTCAAAGATTTTGGGATTTGCTTTGCCAACTCAATGTACAAATATGATAAACTGAGTCAGAAAATGTTATGCTAGATAAAAAAAACAAACAAAATATTTTAAAATACTATAAGCAGTATTTCAATTTGGCATTGTAAGATGAAATTGGGGAAATAGGGAAGGAATATATATAAAATAGCAAAGTGCAGCATGCTAATGGGGAAAAATCCAGATTATTCCTCATTTTAATTACATCATTATTCTGTTTTTCAATTAAGTCAATGTTAAGGAAACTCAGATTATATACAGTGTCTTGCCATGAAGCCATGTCACTGTAGCAGCCCAAGGTTTACTCAATGCTCTGTATCAAGCTTTTAATATTGAGTAAACATTTACCTGACCTGGTTGGTTTAATTTCAGGTAGATCAGTACAGGGGAAAACGTGATCTGGAGTCCTTTAAAGAATTTGTGGATAATCAGTTAGCAGCTGCCTCTTTAAAAGTTCAGGCTGCTGCTGAGGATGCGAAAGACAATGATTTACCACAGAACACAGATTCTGTTGAAGATGAGGTAAGAGGTGTATGTGATCACATTTCAGTTTCATGTTTTCTTGTATTATTTTCTTGTATTTATTTTATTAATGCAATACATGTTTAATAATAGATCATAAATTTGCTACGATCTATTATAACAAAGTTTGATTAAAGAAAAAAGCATCTCCATAAAGTAGTATTCTTTACTGTAGATCACTTTCATTTGGATATCTTTACAATTTACATTTCATGTCATGGATATTTTAAACCACATCAGTGCAAAATTAGAAATAGATTATTTGATAACCAGTTCAACATAATTGCACAGTGCAGTATATTCAATCTGATGACATGGATGGACCCATATATTGTTGTGTATGGTCATTGTTCTCTGTTTATTCCTGTCTTTTTAGTCCACTGTTAAAATCCTAACTGAAAGCAACTTTGACGAGTCTATTGCAAAAGGGATTTCCTTTGTCAAGTTTTATGCTCCATGGTAAGTGCTTTTTAATTAACTTTTGAAATGATCGTCTTCAATCAAAATAAACTTCAATCTTACTAATGTAGATGACCTGGATGTTATATATATATATATATATATATATATGTGTGTGTGTGTATATATAACTTGGGTATATTTTATTGTAATCAGTGTGCAGCTTGTGTAGCAGTACAAAGTTGCTGAAATTAACATAGCCATTATTTTCTAAATAACTGCCAACAATAGTAAGTACATCCTTGGTGAACATGTCAAAACTCTGTCAAAAGTGTCAGTATTTTCTGTTAGTACTGCCTTAATCCTCCTGGGAATGGAATTCACCAGAACTGCACAGGTTGTTGCTGGGATCCTCTTCCACTCCTCCATAATCACAGAGTTGCTGGATGTTCGACACATGGCGCTTCTACATTTTCCACTTGAGGATGCCTCATGGGTGCTTAATATGGTACAGTTCTGGAGACATACTTGGCCACTCTATCACCTTCAGCAAGGCAGGTGTCATCTTGGTGTGTCTGGGGTCATTTTCATGTTGGAAAACTGCCATTTGGCCCAGGTTCTGATGGTTGGGCACCATGTTCTGCTTTAGAATGTCACAGTACATGTGCAAGTAATGTGCAATAGTACTAAGTGCAATGGTATTTAGAGTTATGAGAAAAAAGATTTGTGTAGTCCCAGTATGTTAAACCTCAGGATCAGACCAGAGGACATTCATGCTCTTGGACATGTTGTCTTCAGCAAACAATTTGCAGGCTGTCCTGTAAGACAGCATTAGAAGAGGCTTTCTTCTGGGACGACGGCCATGCAAACCGACTTGTTGCAGAGTGCGGAACACTGAATGCTGACAAGAGAACCTTCTGCTATGCTGGCAGCACTTATGCTTCGTTTTTTTAAAGCCAGCTTCTTCACCTGATGCAAAACACAGGAACACAACTTTTTTGATTGTCCCTTGCGAGACCTGTTCTGAGTGGAACTTGTATTGGAAAACCTCTGTATGATCTTGTCCACCGTTCTGTAACTCAGTCTCAGGGTGATACTGTTGATCTTATATCCTCGGCCATCTTTGAAAATTTGACAATTATAACTGTTACTCTCCCCCTTGGTGGTCTAGTGGTTAAGATGCAACGCTTTTACCGCTGTGACCCGGGTTCGATCCCCGGTCACAGAACCATCCCCAGCCACTCTCAGTGCCGGTCCCAAGCACGGATAAATTGGGGAGGGTTGCGTTAGGAAGGGTATCCAGCGTAAAACATGCGGAGGATCCGCTGTGGCGACCCCTAACGGTAGAAGCCGAAAGAAAGTTATAATTGTTACTCTCCACAGAGAGTTCTTTACCATGAGGTGCCATGTTGAACATCCAGTGAGAGAATTGTACTCAATGCACCCAATTTTAAGTGCTCTAATACAAGATACATGACTGTGTATGGTCCTGTCAAGCAGACAAAACCATGAACATGATGAGTAGGACATGTGGTTTTGCATGGTTACATGACGAACAGCTGTTATCACTAAGGGTGTACTCATTTTTGTTGAAAGCTAATTTGAAAATAATTGCTGTAGGTTATTTTCAGGGGAAAGCCATATGTTATATTATATTATATAATTAGTAGAAAGTGATTTGTGAAAGGGAAACCCATAATGGTGCATTCTTTCATTCTTTCTCATTAGACTTGGCAGGTCTATGTTTATGAAGGCTTATACCCATGATGTTCACTTTGTGTTATGTTGAAGGTGTGGACACTGCAAGCACCTGGCTCCTGTTTGGGAGGACTTGTCTAAGAAGGACTTTCCTGGCCTGACTGATGTCAAGATTGCTAAAGTGGACTGTACAGTAGAGAGAACACTCTGCAACAGATTTTCAGTAAGTTGCATACTGTTGTTTTTGTATACATTTTTTTATTTATTTAATTCTAGCAGTTTGATACATTTAGCTTTATCTGATTTCCATTAATAAAGACTGAGATGCTAGTTTATTTTATGCTAGATGCGTATATTGTAAATGAAGTTATACAAAAACATGGTTAGCCACTTGCGATACAGTTCTACAAATGTGGATTGTTCTGGGTCGTACATTTTACGGATCTATTTGAAGGCAATATAAGTTAGATAATAAACATGCAACATTTATTTCATTTTATAATCCAAAATCCTGTAAAACTGCACAATGTAGGCTATTATAATTTTAATCATGGCATCTTAACATTGCCATATTTTTCGGACTATAAGCTTTTTTCCCACGCTTTGAAACCCGCGACTTAAACAACGAAGCGGCTAATATATGTATTTTTCCAGGGTTTTTCCCGGTTTCACAAACTTCAAGCTGAGCGACATTACATTAGACCAATTAAATGTCCATACGGAAACGGAAAAACGCACGTCACCCGTGTTCTGAGCTGCACGGCATTGGGAGAAATTTTTTTTTTTTTTTTTTTTACGCATGACGATGCCAAAAGATAAACTCCCAAGAGAATTAGTTGTGAAGGAAGGAGGAAGACAGTGAACAATGACTTACTTGGTCGGCTACTGTTTAGATACAAGCCGTTGTAGCACATTGAGTCTGGGAGAAGGGAGAGCTCGCTAACTCCAGTTGCAACAGAAATCATATAAGCACAGACAGGTTTCCAAAACTTGTGCGTTTTTATTTTCCTTGGCAACGCCGTTAAGGGTTAGTCAAAGAAACTTAGAAATCAGCATCAGAAAATAATAAGGACATATTCCTCGGTCTCCACACATGCAGTAATAGCGGTAAAATGCAGTGGCATGCTATTCCCAAAATACCGCTATGCTCCTAAAGGAAGCACAACATATTTTTACCTGTTACGCCATGTGTAACGTGTCTTTCGTTAAAGCCTGTGTAAAGTACATTAGTGTAGAAAGCGGCTTATTTATGTTAAAAATAAAAATATTTGTAAAATTCAGTGTGTGCGGCTTATAGTCTTTGTAATAGTCTTATAGTAATTATTGTACACAACAGAATTGTTGACATTGTTGCAGATTTATTAAAAAACTGTAATATCACATGGTCCTAAGTATTCAGACCGTTTGCTGAGTATTTAGTAGAAGCACCCTTTTGATCTAATACAGCCATGAGTCTTTTTGGGAAAGAAGCAACAAGTTTTTTACACCTGGATTTGGGGATCCTCTGCCATTCCTCCTTTCAGATCCTCTCCAGTTCTGTCAGGTTGGATGGTAAACGTTAGTGGACAGCTATTTTCAGATCTTTCCAGTAATGCTCAATTGGGTTAAGGTCAGGTCTCTGGCTGGGCCATTCAAGAACAGTCACAGAGTTGTTGTGAAGCCACTCCTTCGTTATTTTAGCTGTGTGCTTAGGGTCATTGTTGTGTTGGAAGGTAAACCTTCGGCCCAGTCTAAGATCCAGAGCACTCTGGAGAAGGTATTCGTCCAGGATATCCCTGTACTTGGCCGCATTCATCTTTCCCTCGATTGCATTCAGTCGTCCTGTCCCTGCAGCTGAAAAACACCCCCACAGCATGATGGTGCCACCACCATGCTTCACTGTTGGGACTGTATTGGACAGGTGATGAGCAGTGCCTGGTTTTCTCCACACATACCGCTTAGAATTAAGGCCAAAAAGTTCTATCTTGGTCTTATCAGACCAGAGAATGTTAATGTTTAACTGTATGTTAATTTGTTATAAATGATAAACCAGCAAGAACCCCAGAAAACTGTGTATGGGAGAAAAAAAGCCGTTGTGAAGCTGGAAAAAAATATCTGAAAGATGGCATAATCATTGAACATAGCTAATACAGCATTTTGGAATGTTTTTGCAAAATAAACAAATCACTAGTGTAGCCAGACAATGAATAGTTCAGCCAAGTAACAATAGCAATTGACAAACATTGTGAGAGCAGTGAACAAAAAGACCTCAAACAGGGAACTCCCCACCAGCCTTGACAGTGTAGGGGTGAGGGTATCACAATACACTGTTGGACCCAAGGTTAATCTCGACAAAAATTATGTCTGTGCAAATCGGCACTTAAATTCCTATAAAAATACGTACTAACCAATGATTTCTCCTCACTACAGGTGAACGGGTACCCGACCCTGCTGATATTTCGAGTAGGCCAGTTGGTGGAAGAGTATAATGGTGGAAGGGAGATGGAGAGCTTGCACAGCTTTGTTTTGAAGCAAGCCAGAGATGAGCTGTAGTACTACCTCATTACTCACATATTTCTTGTACTTGTACCTGATCTTGTTCTGTGTCCTTTCAGCTAGACTCAAACTAGCTCACATTTCCATAAATGAAAAAAAAAAAAGATCCTGCAGAAATATACAAGAGCCATTTTTCAGCGTTCTGTTCTTGCTTCTTTGTTATAATTTTTTTTTATGAGAGCAGTTACTAACTCTTAATTATTAAACATAAATTTATGATTTTGGCCATTTCACTTGTAGACCACTATAGATGGAAAAAGGTACTTCTGTTTCATAATCACTATTGTAGTCATAGAAATACCTCAGTTTTTAAACTGTCTTCATAAATTACAATTAAATTATAGTCTGGATTAATAGGCCAGCAATAGAGTTTACTGTTAAGAAGAATCTTGTAACTTTGCTCTCAGGGAGAACTTTTGTTTTCACTATAGATATTAGCCTTCATTCTTACATTTTTCCACCATCTTCGGCACGAGTTCTGAATTATTTTTTTAAATATGTTCACTTCTTTACAGGTAAACTGCACATTTGTGCTTTGTCTGACATTTCAGTTTCGTTAAGGTTTTCTCTGTGGGAAAACTCGGGCTTTAAAGCCATCTTTAATCACTGGTTTATATTTCAACTTATGTATCTTATTACATGCAGTTATCTCCTTTTTGATCTAGTACACATTATTATTTTTTTTATGTTAGCAGAACACCTACACAGGTCCTAGACTCCTATTGGGAACTGGTAAGATTTTCGGGCCTTTTTTGGGCCTAAGAAGCATTTATAATTTTTCTAGACAATGTGACTTGATTTCAAAAATAGCATCATAAAGACCCTTGAAATCGAAATGCTAAAACATCAATTTAGCACTACTTATAAGTCTAAGAGTAAACTGCAATGTATATGTATAATTGTTCTTGCACATTCTTTACACCTGTTTCTATACCTGGAAGATTGGACTGTGCAGTGACTGCAGTAGCAGAGCAGTATGTTTCACTACCAAATGATTTTGTATGAAACTGTTTTTTAAAATTGTTCTACAAACACCATTAAATTTTTTTACATCCAAAAATTGAGCTGTTGAATAACATTTAAAATGCTTCTAAAATGAATTAAAAAAAAAATCCTGAAATGTATTACGGGTTTTATACACATGACATGACAGAACATTTTCTACACACTAACAGTCAGTAGTTTTATTTGCTAATGTGTTCTCTTCTAGTGGATTTGCAATGAAAATCATAAACATTAAAAACTGTGTAATAGATAAGTGAATGTATAATAAGTGATGCACAGTTTATATACAAATTATATATAGATATACAGAGGATAATGTAGGATATTCAATGAATTGACATTTATATACAGTTATAATTATACAGAGATGATTCAGAGGGACAGTGTATGAATCAGATGATTCAGAATGTACATCATGGTAAAAGCTAGTCAAAATCCTAGGGGACAGATGCTGTTGCACCTTACTAATCATAGCTCGAGTGTTCTGGTGGCAGAACAGATTCTCATAGATGTGGACTCACAAAAACTTGAAGCTGGAGACCTGCAATTTCAGTTGTGTTGATGTAGACAAGGGGAATTTATTCAGCTGTTAGATTTCCAGAAGTCCACAATGAGCTCTTTATTCCTGGCATTGAGGGTGAGGTTGTTGGTGGCACACAATGCTGCCAGGCTTTGGATCTTCTCCTTATAGGCTGGATCATCGGTGTTGCTGATCTGGCTGACTACGGTGGTGTCATCTGTGTCCTTGATGAGGATATTAAAGTTATACAGAGGAACGCAGTCATGGGTGAACAAGGAGTAGAGTAATTACTGTACTTTGTCAACAGTATGCTACAGTGGCTCAGGGCTACAGGTTGCATTTGATCACATGTTTAACTGTAAATAAATAAATAAATAAATAAAAAATTGACATTCTGTACCACCCAGATAAGGGTATAAAATAAAGTGATATAAATTGAGGACAGGCTGAACTGTTTCATCAGATGATTAAATATCAGGCTGTCACTTGAGAACTAAAGCTGAGGACAAATTCTGCAAATAAATTGGGTCTGTTTGGCACATCAACGCTATGCAACACTTCCACCAATCATCTTGTACATAAAACCCTTTATACAATTAATAACCTATAAGAATGTACATTTTGTATTATTGTATGAATGTAATCTATAGATAAAGACCTATATATCAATGCATCTTAATGCTGCCTTTTGATTTTTTTTTTTTGTGTGTGTGTGTGTGTGTCTTAGCGTGGTCCTCAGGCTCACTGTCAGTGTAACTTGTTAACCAGTAAAGTTTGGTCTGGAATTTTTGTGCTTGCTGACAGCCAGCACTTAACACTTTTCCATAAGTTAACTATTAACTAATGTTTCTAGCAGTTTCTTTCCTTACTGCTTTCAAATCATTTCTGAAAGTAGCAACAGTATTTTTTGAGTATTGAAACCCCTAAAAAAGGAGGCAAATGACAGGTGTTGTAGTTGTATTGAGACTATGGGTTTCAGTAGTCTGCATGTTCTTTGCACCTACTTTGTTTTGGGAAATAAATTGTTTTTCATATCAGCTACAAAAGGTTGTAGAGTCTCTCTCTCTCTCTTATTGGTGCTTACCTTTTGGTGTTTAGCATCACCAATTCACTGGACGATCAAGGCATGTATATGTTTCCCCCCAGTAGTGTCCATCTTTATGCATGCACCATGTGCTCCTAAAGCAGTCGTTTTGTGTACCCATCAACTGGGGTGGTTAAGTCAGCTTTCTTGTTTTTGTTTGTTATTTATTTATTTGCTTTGCATTGCTTAATAGTGTTATGAATTCTTCCACAAACCAGTGATCAAGTTTGGCCAACAATACTAGATGGGTCACAGGTGTTCCATCAGATAAATGTCTTGAATGATCTGTTGAAACAGATCTAATTAGATTTTAGAGCCTCTTCCATGCTGCATTCCAATTAATCAGCAATGCAGCTTACAACGTGGCACATGCTGTGACTTTATCTTATGCTTTTCACATATTTATTCCATTCTTTCTTAGTAGTATTTGGGATTAGACCTCTGTGAATGCTAATTATATAACTGAAAACTTGAAAGCTACCCTGAAGTTTCCTTTCATCTCGTTTTCTTTAAATAGGCATGTATTCAGTCATGGTGATAATTGCCATTCTTTTGTTTCAAACTATCACCATGTTTCACATTTTTTAAAAATGGCTCGACCCACTAATAAATATTATTTCTTTGTTTTTTTTTCTCATTACAATGCTAACTTTAGTAAGTTTAAGATATTTTTATTAGAAATTTCTCACATAGGCACACATTAAATCAACCAGGAGTTTTTGAAATTTGTTCAGTAATTTATTTACAGTAACTCGCTGACACACGCGGTGTGTCCCTCTAATAAAACTTGTTTCTAATCTTGTCCATCCTCATCACTGCCATTGAAAATCTCTCTTGCAGCTACCCTTCTATCACAAATCACTCCTGCCACTCTTCTCCACCCCCTCCACCCTGCCTGCACCCCTTTCTTCACTTCTCTAACACACTACATTATTTTGCACTGTTGACCCCAGGTACCTGAACTCATTGCGTCAGTGAGCTATCTTTTTCTTCCTCTTTCGGCTGCTCCCATTAGGGGTCGCCACAGCTGGTCTTCAAACACACTGACAATATTTGGGATAATTAACATTTTTGCCTGCTGTGTACAGTAAAATGGGGGGAAAATCCGATTTTTCCAGCTGGATACGGACATCATACTAATGCAATATCAACAATAGACATAGTAATATAGATCATATTACCTATTGCATTTAAAAACTATAAATATGCACTATATACGCAAATTAACAGTGGACTTGAAAGAGAGAAACTACTAAGCAGAAAGAACAGTTAACTTATTGAATTTGATTTTAAGCTTACATTGCATTTATTTATATACTTAAATAAATACTGTACAACAGCACAAATTAGTTGAAAACTAGAACGAGTAATTATGAAGTAGGCTATTATGATCATGTAAACATGACCAGAATGTATTCGATATACAGACGTTTGAGGTACTTTTTTGAAATAATAAACAATGCTCTAGCCTAAATGCAATTGCTGTTTTAATTTACAAAAATTAACTTCTTTTTTTTTAGTATTTTAAAAGTCGTCACGGCACTGTTTTGAAACCGTCTGCAAATATTGATCCACCTTCAAATGGTGCTCACACGAATAGGCTAAATAAGGCTCTGTTTATTTGTGTTTATTATGTTTATTTAATGTATTCATTTTGGCACCACCAGGTCAGTCTGCAGACTGTACACTTCATACATTCAGAGGGTGGGGACTTACATTAAAGGTAATGTTAACTGGTTTCACTTCATGGGTATTGCATGGACAAAGAGCCTTATCTTATGCTGCCCATCTTGATTTGTGAACTATAAGTTTGTTGCGATTATGGAGGCCTCCCTATCCAAGCCCGAGGCCCCAGGCAATTGCCTGCTTTACATATAGCTAGCTCTGGCTTATTATCAGGCAGTGATTAAATACTGACTGAGTTCCACTTGAAATGGCAGTACCTGATAACTCACTGATTGACTTAATCTCTGACATCTGATGTGGAAGTGGCAGTTACAGACATGGAGAAGACAGTTTTTTAATTTTAATTTGGCCATCTAGTTTTCAGTTACTGATGTTCCTTGACTAATGTTAGCATGCATTGGGTAGCTAGTTAAACTACATCATGTGTGTTAGTTAGCATGGCACTGGGCTAGTTTCAGAACTGCATAGTTTAAAAATAAAAAAAGAAAGTACTTAATACTGTTAAAGTACTGTTCAAATTATATGAATATATTGAATGTTAAACTGATCTCTTGTTTTGCGATTTACTTCACTGAATGCTTTTCTGCATGTGCTTTAAAGAACAGTACAGGAGCAAGTGATCATAGAGCAGGACAAAGAGACCTGCTTGAAGTAAGAAGGATGAAAGTCACAGGATTAAAGCTCACTTGCATGCCTTTTAAATTGTTTGTGGAGGATGTTCATAGTTGGTGATTGTCTAGAAAAAAAAAAAACTAGACACAAAATTAAAGACAAATGTTTCAGACACCATCTAGAGAGCCTCTATTGGTATGTTGCTCATAACAGCATGCCCATTTCAAAATTCCATACTTTTGCATTCTCTTGTAAGATTTGTTGGTACAATAGAGAATTAAGAGGTCCATCAATAATGGCAAGTAATGCATTCTATGTTTTTTACTGAATTTAAAAAGTTATTTTATTAATTTATCAGTATATTAGATATTCTTTCAGTAGGGTTTTTAAGCAAACTTCAGACAGGCAGAGTGTTTGTTTTTGTAGTGGCTTCCTCCTTTCTATTCTGTCATGCATACCATTCTCATTTAGTGCTGGTCTGAAGGTGGACTTCCAAACATAATCACCCCTGAGGTTGTTATTAACTGCCATTGTTTTCTTTGGTCGACCTGTTTAAAACTGTTTTTTTAGTACAAAAGTGGTTTATTTTTATTGCAGGATATTCCAAATTGTTGTACTGCTAAAGAAAGCTACTCACAGACAAGCAGAGCACAAAAGAGGATCCTTCATACATTACATTGATTTAAATAATACATTTGCCGATTTTAACAAGATACCACATAGCAGCTCAGTCAGTTATGTATCAAAGCACTAAAAAAATTGCTTTACAGTGGTAAAATCACTACACTTGTGAAAAATAGAACTCACAAATCAAATACCTTTGGGCTGCAATTGTTTAAAATATTTAAGCATTTTATATCTTCAACAAAATAGACTGTTAAATATTAAAACTAATTGATTCACAAATAATTCAGATTCTAACAATCATACGTTGCTTATAAGTTAGTTACACAATTACACATTTTGACTATGTGTATTGTGTATTGTGTGTTGTCTTGCACTGTCCTGTGTTGTCTTTTGCACTGTTTGCACCAGTTGCACACATGCACTTTATGTGGCTAGGATGTGGCGTCGTTTTATGTAGCACCTGGGTTCAGAAGGAACGTTGTTTCATTTCACTGTGTACTGCATCAGCTATATATGGTTGAAATGACAATAAAAGCTTCTTGACTCTTGACTCATACAGTATATATATATAATCTATCTGGGGTCACATGGTTCCTTCAGAAATCTTCTTTGACACTGGTGCCTTTAAATTGATGACATTTATAGGTACACATGGATATAAATGTATACAATCAAAATGTAAACATGGATTTTTATATATTTTTGTAAAGAGGCCCATTTAAAAACAATATACAAATAAATACTGAATATAAATGTATTTTCTTCAGAGATATTTGCTGTATCGACCAGAGTGATCCATTCACAAGCACATAACTTGAGGGTATTCTTGTGTAAAACCAATACTTTTTAATTCTGTGTTTTATTAATTATGTTTATTTAATAGTTGGCTAATTAACTTCAACAAAGGTATATTGTGAGTGAATAGTGAAGAGTAAAACAATGCTTTTCTTTCATTGTTTAACTAAATCCAATTTGTAAAAAAAATCAAATGTATAACACAATAATGTTGCACTGATATACAGCGTATGATTATGCTTTTGCCATGGTCGTTATGATTAAGTGATTGTCATTATTTTGCATTTAAATCACTGCATTGACAGAGTAGTAATGAATTTTTTAATGACTCATGATAATGTAATTTATATTTGTGCAAAATAGCAGGCTGGCTTTCTTCTGCTGTTTTCTTTCTCAATTAGTGCTGCGCTTGTCACCTACTTTCAACTTTTAGGGTGTGTAGAATGTGTATGCTGGTGTGGTGCAGGGTATTTCTGGGCCTCCTTCTGTTACATCTGCTTATCCTCAAATGAGTAAACTCAATTATATAGTATTTGTTTTCTTGATTTCTTTTGTGTTCTTTCTATGTGCTTAATTTGTTTCTCAGGTCATTGATTGTCTGTTGATTGCTGCCTGTGTAATTTGTATTAGTTTGTCTGGTCTGGTACATTTTAGATTTTTTTTTTCTGTAAAGCTGATTTGGAGCAATGTCCATTGGATAAGAGCTATACAGAAGAAATATTCGTACTGTACGTCAATAAAGATTTATACATACGTACATACATACATACATACAGTATCTCACAAAAGTGAGTACACCCCTCACATTTCAGCAACCATTTTATTATATGTTCTCAAGGGACAATAGAATAAAAATTGGATATACTTTAGTCAATGTGAAGCTTGTATAGCAGAGGCAGTACATATTTACTGTCCACTATAAATAACTCAACATACAGATATTATTGTCTAAATAACTGGCAACAGTAGTGAGTACACCCTAAATAAATGTCAAAACTGTCCAAAGTTTTAATATTTTGTGTGAGCACCATTGTATCTAGCACTGCCTTAATTCTTCTGGGCATGGAATTCACTAGAGCTGCACAGGCTGTTGCTGAGATCCTCCTCTACTCCTCCATAATGACATGCTGGATTTTAAACACATGGCACTTCTTCACCTTCTGCTTTGGAAGTGGCAGTAGATATAGCACCTATATATCTATATCACCATTGTATCTAGCACTGCCTTAATTCTTCTGGGCATGGAATTCACTAGAGCTGCACAGGCTGTTGCTGAGATCCTCCTCTACTCCTCCATAATGACATGCTGGATTTTAAACACATGGCACTTCTTCACCTTCTGCTTCAGGATGCCCCATGTGATCTGGAGACATACTTGTCCATTCCATCACCTTCACCTTCAGCTTCCTCAGAAAGGCAGTTGTCATCTTGGCAGTGTGTTTGGGATCATTATCATGTTGGAAAACTGTTTCTCAGTTTCTGAAGGGAGGGCTTTATGTTCTGCTTCATAATATCACAGTACATGTTAGAATCCATTCCCTCAATGAACCAGTACCAGCAGCACTCATGCAGCCCCAGACCATGATGCTACTACCATCACCACCATGCTTAACTGTAGGCAAGACACATTTTTCTTGGCACTGACAAGCAGACCGTCCGCTTCTGCAACATCTAAAGCAACGCTGGCAGCACTCATGTGTAGGTTTTAAAAAAAAAATACGCTTCTGCACCTGACGCACAGCACAGAGGATTTAACTTCATCAATCTTTGATTGTTAGGCCTTTTCTGAATTGAACCCATCTTGGAAAACTTCTGTATGATCCTGTAACTCAGTTTTATGGTGTTACCAGTCTTCTTATAGCCTCTGCTATCTTTGTGGAGGGCAACAATTCTAATTCCCAAATCCTTTAGAGATCTTTGACATGACGTGCCATTTGAAACATTGTACTCAAAGCATCAAATTCTAACTGCTCTAATAAAAGATACACAAACTCATATGCCCCTGTCAAGCAAATAAAAACATGAACATGATGAATAGGACATGTGGCTTTGCATGATTAAATGACGTACAGTGGTTATCACTTGGGGTGTACTCACTTTCATTGTCAGTTATTTTGACAATAATTGCTGTATGTTAAATCATTTTTAGAGGACTGTAAATCTGTACTGCTATACAAGCTGCACACTGACCACTGTAAAATATATCCAAGTTTCATTTCTATAGTATTGTCCCTTAAGAAAATATACTAAAATGTACTCACTTTTAGGATGTACTTACTTTTGTGAGATACTGTACATACAAACATACATACAAACAGAAAATTCTGGTCTCAGGTGTCACTGCTGCTTGGCCGGGGCAAACGACTGGAGGTATAAATTAACATCTTAAAGAATTCAAATATTGTTTTATTAAGACCCAAGATGAAAAAAATTCTGAAAAGAAATTTGATATATTTTTTTTTTTTTACAAAACATGTAACAAGAAAAAATTAAATAGCTCTAGTTTTTATTGTATAGATGTATTTGACATATAATTGAGTTGCTAAAAATAAAATTCTAGTCAAATACAGAATAAATATGAAAATTCTATATAGAAATGTAGACAGAATCCTCAAAAAACAGATCAGAAAACAGATGAAAAAGCAGCTCAGTCCTTAATAACCACACCTCTAGTCTGCATTGTGCATGCGGAGTGAAGAAAAAGATGCACACACAAACTGTTTAGCAGAGGCAATCTTGTATGTCCTCCTCAATGTCAGTGGCAGCCACATGCACGCACCACCATGTTTTTGTATTTTTTTAGGATGACATTGGAGTTGTCATCAAAATACAGCACAGATATGGCATGCAACTTAGTTGGAGCACAGCATGGCTTCGGAACATTTTCAGGATTCATCAGGTGGACCTGTGGGAAAGGTATTTTTTTATTTTAAAAGTAGTGAAAGTTATATTGTTTGTGCATTTCTGAGTGAATGATAATTCCATGCCTCACCAGTGTCTGTACAATAGCATGATTTGTAGCATTCATGTGAGCATTTAATGGGAATGAGCATTCTCCATCACAGTAATTAGCTGCATATCCTTCAGGTGCAATAATCCAATCCTGGCATCAGACAAAGACAAGTAAAATTAGTCATGAAAATAGTAGTTATTATCCGGCTGCAGTTGGTTAATGCTAGCACTTGATTTAAAACCTGCATCATAATTCACCACATCACATTATATATACAGTATATGACACTGAACAGTTTTGAGTGACCCGAGTTGTTACTATTTGTGGTACCTTTTAATAGCCATCATTATATTCCATGCCATCTGCAAGCTGAAAAATACTGATTTCCAGTCAGTGTTCAGTTTTAGTGACAGCCTTTAATTCCAGCAATGTGGCAGAGTATAAAAAAGACAGCTGTCTCCTCTTGACAACCATTAGAACAGGTGTCAGTACAGAAACAAAATAGAGATACGTGTGTGGCCATGTCATTCTCAAATTTATGGATGGCACAATGGTGGCATGTCTGAATGCTGACATTAATGGAACAGCCAACAGAAAAGAGTTGATCATTTTGATACACTGGTGCCAGGAAAACAAGCTTTAGCTTAACATCAAAAAGACAAAAGGGAGCACACCCATCACTATCAACTGGATTCTAATGGGAAGCCATGATCCATTTATATTGATGCATTTCACCAGCATCTATTCATCCAAGCCTTGGACTGCTCTCAGTGCTACCTGCAGGCAGACAATATCACAGCATCGAATCTTACACCAGTAGGTTGCAGGCAGCTTCTTCCTACAGGTCATCAGACCATAGAACTCAATAGAATAACAATAATGCATTGCACTTTAATATTATGTTTCCATTTACACTGCTCTCTGACTGATAAATAGACCAATCAGTCTCCTACATGCACACCATTCACCTTAACTGTTACATTTTGTAAAGCTCCTTTGAGACAATGTCTGTTGTGAAAAGCGCTATAGAAATAAAGTTGACTTGAGTTGGCTATACTGCATGCTAATTATCTTCCACTATGCCACTTTAGCCATTAAATAAAATATCCTCTCATGACAGTACCCTCAGCAAAGGTTTACCAGTTCAGTTACTAGTAATCACAAAACACACTTTTTTAAACCTTATTTGTCATGTTGAAAAAAAAAAAAACACCACATGTAAGCTAACTGAATATAAATGTTCATGCTACAGACAAGCACTGAATAAAACAATTTATTTGGGGCTCCAGAGAGATTTCCAGGTGCAAGATAAGAGTTGAATAATATATAATAAACACAGAGACATGGCCTGATGCCTGGTGTTTTATATGTCTTATCAGAAGCCTCTCCAAAGTCCAAAATAAAATTTTTCAATATTTCATATCATTAGTTTCTGTGAGCCTAAGCCTGACGTTACCTTAGATCCTGTTCTTGGTTATCTTTTATTTTGTAGCCCATCCAACACATTGTTCAACATGTTGTAGATTATAGTCACCAAAACAACGACTATGTTTAAATGTGTGTGTTCTCACCTGCCAGCCCAAATCTCTGAAGCTGACATATAGTTCATGTTTTCTGCAGGCTGTCTTCTGATCACTGCTATTATGATCTACTACAAAAAGGAAAGAGTGAACATTGTGAACAGCACATCATCTAAATAAAACTGTAACTGTACTTTAAAAAATAAAAAAATTAAAATCCAATATAAAATTTCCAATCATACAAACATAAAGAAACATGTTTATATGATCATGCACCTTTATATAGTTACGTTCATTTGTCATTTGCTTAAGCTCTATTTTTGTGAGTTTTTCCATCAGGTTTGTAAAGTTTTGTAGGAGTACAGCACAGAATCAATAGGAAAGTCATGATTTTTTATTAGTTAAAGTAAAGGAGCAGATCTGGAGGGATCATGAATATAGAGTGTTCGGTGAACTGGGATATTTGTATGTTGTCGTCCCCTCACTCTCACACGTTCACTCAGGTTTGTTGACGGTGGTGTGGTTGGTCGTCTCTTATCCCAGAGATCCCTCATGTCTGTGTTACCTTCTGACTCTCCCTTTTGGGTATGCTGCCATAGCGAGTTTAACCGAATCCCAACTGCAGAGTGTCCTTAAATTTAACACAATAATAAGTGCACATAATAATCCATATCCTTCTCTCCCTGTCACCCCTCTTCTCTCACTCTTTCTCTCTCTCTGGATCGAGTTAAACATGCTCCTGAGGTTCCAGTGACCACTGTTCCTGCCCTTCTCCCCTCCTCAGATCTGCCAACTTCGACCCTGCCTGCCTCTGGATGGTGTTCTTTTCGATTAGAGGCCACTCTGTGCAGCTGGGGATGGTTTCATATCAACCCCCTAGGAATCCATGAAATTACGGAGTAAGAACAGGAGCTTTGAGGATATGGATTTGGACTGTAGTTAATGTCTGCTACACTGACTCAGGACTACAGTTTGCATCTGATCACCATCACTGCACACCTCAACATCGTTTATCTGTAATAAATGGACATTCGGCTCATTAGGGACAAACTTACACTTATAAAGAACATCTTATTCATTCTTTATCGCCACATATCTGTGTAAAGCTGCTTTGAGACAATATTCATTGTTGAAAGTGCTATACTAATACAAATTAATTGAATTGAAAATAGAATTCGTTAGCTGCTGCACAACAATCACAAACTCAAAGTATACAAATAAAAAAAAGGCAGCATGTAGCTAAAGCTTTTAAACGTGTTGAACTGGAAGTATAAATGTGAAAAACTATTCTGTGCTGCAGGGGCGGGGCTTTGTGTAGCACTGTTAGAGACTGATCATTGTTCATTGGCTGTAAACTGCTGCCCACCCAGTCAGAAGTTAAAAATCATTCCGGTTATTTACTGTTTTTTTATTTTTAAAATCAAACTTTGATTGGGTGGGCAGGCTCACCCCTGTCCACTGCTGCCACCAGCCCTGGTATGCAGAATTAAACGCTCCAAAAATGTCATATGGAATAATTTGATCTAAAGTATTACATTCACATTTTTACATTTAATTGTAAATTTATTTCCATTAGATATACTTGGTTTTGTGTCCAAACAATGAATAATGCCACCAGTGGCTTATTTGAGTGAAACTGATTTAGATTATAGTGCTTCCCTAAAGTAGCCAAGTTTCATGATGCTACCTTAGTGCTAACCGTAAATATATAGTAATGTTTAGCATATATATA
>MU551730.1:0-23236 GCA_024362625.1 Silurus asotus
AGGCTTGTCCCTTGAGAAGATTGAGAGAAATGTGAGGGGTGCACTTACTTTTGTGAGATACTGTATAAATAGATTGCCAGTCAGAGCAAATCTCCTGATGGGAGGGAGTGCATATGGTGGGAAAATAAACAAAAAATAAAAAATTCTAGTGCAAAGCATGAAGGGAATGATGTACCCTCAGGCCATGGTTTCAGCCGGAGCAGCTTACCTGGTGGAACGCAAGAAAAATACATATATT
This sequence comes from Silurus asotus, assembly GCA_024362625.1. Taxonomy (NCBI): domain Eukaryota; kingdom Metazoa; phylum Chordata; class Actinopteri; order Siluriformes; family Siluridae; genus Silurus; species Silurus asotus. The sequence continues at coordinate 239 of MU551730.1, forward strand.
GGTTACTTTTTATTTAAAAAAATACATTTAATTAACAACTGATTTCTCCAGACTTTTCAAGGATATTCACCAAGAAAGGCAGTGAACATTAAAATATATCATTATTATTTTTTGTTTAGGTTTTCTCTCAGTCCCTGACCTTGTAAACCAGCACCAGGGTGTGATTCTGAAGTCTAGATTTTGGAATCAACTCTTTAAACTTTAAACATTTTCAGCTTGACAGTAAATTCCAGACAGAAAAGTTACATATTAAAAGGTTAACTATATCGATGATATAAAAGTTTACATCAGCTCAACGTTAATCTTCCTTTGCATACATTTCCATCAATTCATTCAATAAATTGTTCATATCTACCTTTATCAATTTACAGTAAATTCTTCTACACAATTTTTTATTCACTGTTGACCAAGTGAGCAGCCATTTTGTCATAAACTGCTCAACCTTTCAAAAATACCGTGTGGAAATGCCTGGCATTCTGAGCCATAAGATTTAAATAAAAAGTAAAAAATCTAAAGTTGGGTTAGACAGACATGGTTTTGCCTGGTGTAGATCTTCTGGAGGATCAGAAGCAGCTCAGAATCACCCCTGAATAAGTTCTTTATTGAGAATTAAAAACGTTCTTTTGTAATTCCACATTAAAACATACTTTCTAAAGAACTTAGAAAGTTGGAAGAAAGCATCCTTTATAGTATCAACTATTCTATACTGTACAGTACAATACTGTACAATACTATACAATACTATACAATACTGTACAATACTATACAATACTATACTATACTATACAATACTATACTATACAATACTATACAATACTGTACAATACTATACAATACTGTACAATACTATACTATACAATACTGTACAATACTATACAATACTATACAATACTATACTATACAATACTGTACAATACTATACCATACAATACTATACAATACAATACTATACCATACAATACTATACAATACTATACCATACAATACTATACTATACTATACAATACTATACAATACTATACTATACTATACAATACTGTACAATACTATACTATACAATACTGTACAATACTATACAATACTATACAATACTATACTATACAATACTGTACAATACTATACCATACAATACTATACAATACAATACTATACCATACAATACTATACAATACTATACCATACAATACTATACTATACTATACAATACTATACAATACTATACTATACTATACAATACTATACCATACAATACTATACAATACTATACCATACAATACTATACTATACAATTCTATACAATACTGTACAATACTATACTATACTATACAATACTATATAATACTATACTATACAATACTATACAATACTGTACAATACTATACAATACTATACTATACAATACTATATAATACTATACTGTACAATACTATACAATACTATACTATACAATTCTATACAATACTGTACAATACTATACTATACTATACAATACTATATAATACTATACTGTACAATACTATACAATACTATACTATACAATTCTATACAATACTGTACAATACTATACAATATTATACAATACTATACTGTACAATACTATACTATACAATACTATACTATACAATACTATACAATACTGTACAATACTGTACAATACTATACAATACTGTTAAATACAATACTATACAATACTGTAATATACTATACTGTATGATTCTATACAATATTATAGTATAGTTCACTAAAACTTTCTTTCGGCTTCTCCCATTAGGGGGCGCCACAGCGGATCATTTAACTATTAGAGTTAACTCAGACTTTAATTATTAACACACACATAAACACACAAACTGTGTATTTCATACAGGACCAGAAACCAGACCTCAGCTTCTTCTCATTTGACTGTTTCCACTTCACTGAGCGTGGACATGCTGAGATGGCCATCGCACTGTGGAACAATATGGTGATCACACACACACACACACACACACACACACACACACACAAACACATTTACACAAACATGCACACATTTTTCTGACAGTGTGAACATGCTGAGATGGCCTTTACTCAGTGGACCAATATGCTGAGTGCACACACACACACACACACACGCACACACACACACACACACACACACACACACAGACACACACACACACACACACACACAGACAAATACACACCTAACAAACAGACCCACACACCTCATGCTGAGATGCCCTTTACTCCATGGAACAAATGTTTATGAACACATAAATACACTTCAGGCCAGAGTGTCTTCAGCACTGTTAGTTTATTTACATCATTAGAGATTACAGTCTGAACTTTATGATTGTTTTAGGAAATTTCTCTCAGTTTTTCATGTTAAGAAACTTCTGACAGGACAATTACACACTGTGATTATATTACCCATCAGCCCTTGCATTACACATGAGATTCTGATATATCTGACATTTGCAGCTCTTTGTTCAGCACTTGTTCTTTGTACCTCACATTTGTGTGTGTTTATATGCTTCTGCACTGAAACACAATAACACATCTCACACAAGACTTTGCAACAGAAATGTCCAACGATTCAAATCCATGTGTTCACAAGGCCAGAATCTGTCAATCACCTCATTAACCACGCCCACTTTAAGCACCAAATATCCTCCTCAAAACACATTTCCCATAAGGGTTAATATTATGGGAGATATCAAGGTCAACTGAGCAGGACACTGCTGCTACAGTTCACATATACAGGAGGATACAGGGGCAGATAATCACACCAGGCAGATAATCTCACTGAGTAAACAGAGAAATGGTCAGGAAATTGGCCTGGAATAGACAACAGGACTCGACAATAGTGTAAATGTGAATGGAAATCAGGTTGGCGATCAGATAATAAAAAATGAAACAAAAGGCTCGGTGATGTCAGAAATAGCTGAGCAAATACTTTGCAGGTCTTTGGTAAGAACCATGGCAGCCATGTTTGTTTGTTGGTTTCTTGACTGTGTCCTGAAAACTATTTCTGAAAATAATTCATGTAATTAAAAATAAAAGCTTAGCCCAGTCTCTATTTACTAACATGGGAGTGGGTGGGGTTTAAAACACTATACTGGAAACAGCCACTAGAGGGCATCAGAGTCATTTTGTTTCACATTTGACTCACTTTTAGAATAGAATAGCCTTTTTTTTGTCACATATACATTACAACACAGTGAAATTCTTTCTTCGCATATCAGATACACAGGGCCCCTGGAGCACAAAGGTTAAGGGCCTTGCTCAAGGGCCCAAGAGTGGAACTTGGCGATACTGGGGTTTGAATCCTCGACGTTCCGATCAGTAACCCAGAGCCTTAACCACTGAGAAACCACTCCACCAATCCTGTTGTTTTACAACAGCTACTCAAATATACAGTCATAACCTTCTTGTTGGTGTTGTTATTTCTGCTGACTGCACCTTTATTATGATCTTTATGTCCATTCTTTTCTGTGCCAGTTGGAACCAGTGGGCAGCAAACAGACATACAACAATTTCACACATGACCGCAACAAAATACGCTGTCCGTCTGAGGTACACACACACACACACACACACACACACACACACACACACACATGGACATACACACAAAGACATGAAAATCAGTAGGCAAAAAGACACAAAATAATAGATTTAAATAGCATTTTAAAATAAGAAGTTTATTAAATGCCATAAAGAATGTATTCTATCTTCTTCTCTCTCTCTTTCTCTCTCTCTCTCTCTCTCTCTCAGGAAAATCCCTACATTTTCACCCAAGTTAACAGTTTTAACCCTGAGCCTGTGGATGAGCCTGTGGATGGTCTTTTCCATCTCCAATCCAGCAAAACAGCTCACTGAAGGTGTGGATATTTTTATTGTCTGGCCTGTTTGGAGGTCTGGTGGGCGGAGTCATTGCCTGTCTCGGTGTGTCCTGCACCAATCTCTGTAAGAGAGATTACAGAGACAAAGTCAGAGCTGTGAAGATAAGCTTTACAGGTTACAAGAATGACGTTTAATATACACATTTGGAGTTCATTAGAAATACAATCCGACAAAAATAACACATACACATGTGGGTTAAAACTACTGTAATGAAAACATGATTTGTTGATGATTAAAGCGAGCTGCCGAAGTTCTCTTTGTGTGTTTAATTATTTCCATCCACATTTTCAAACCAGAGAAGTTATTCACATTCCCAGAAAAGAACACACCAGCAGAAGGTATTCCAGTCTCTCTTTGTGTTTAAAGTGTATTAATGACCGAGAGAGAGAAACAAAAATGGACAGTGGCCTGAAGAAAAGAGCTTCAGAGGACCAAATCAGAAACCTGAGATTTGCTGTAATTTTGTACTTTGACCAGCAGATGTCGGTAAAATGCACATTGAGATTAATAACAAGATTGCATTATAAATAAGTTACAGTAACATTCACTTAGCGGAATAATAGACTGAAATTAATACAGTGGAATTTATGTGATTTTATTGTGAGAACAGTCAGTGATAAAGCAGTAATATAGATTTCATTATGCAATAAATACATTATTTTCTTGTGTTTTTTTATCCATGTATTAATGGGTACAGACTACACATTCATATAAATGATTGTAATAATGGGTGTCTTTATTGTCTTTAATATATTATTCTTAAGAATTTACATTACATTTCATTCTCTTACATATCAAATAAAATACAGGAAAACTATAATAATAAATTCAATACAAATATAGAGTGTTGTTGCCCAAGAAATACACTACTGATTTAATTTTTCCATTAATATTTCAAAGAATTATTTTATTTTTTTCATTACAAGAATTAAAATAAAAATCTATACTGGATTTTTTATAATTTTATTAAAAAGAATTTATAAATTCGTTTTATTGTTTTATTGTTTTATTGTTTTATTTATCACAATATATATGCATCTGGTTTAGTTTAGCATCAGATTGCACCAGTCTACAGACATTTCAATTTAACATCATCAATTGCCATATGTACAAGAAAAAGTCTGTTGCACCATACAGTGACCTTCTTACCCTGTGTATCCTCCCAGCACCCACAGGACTTAAATTATAATGACATAAGGGGCATAAATTACTAAATTACAATTGGTGCAAATTTTCTTCTTTATCTTCTTTCGGCTGTTCCCATGAGGGGGTGCCACAGCTCGTCCGTCAACCTGTCCATCACCAGGAAACAGGAAAGGGCTCAGAGCCGATCCTTGATGCAGTCCAACCTCCACCTTAAACCAGTCTGTCATTCCTACTGCACACTTCACTGCTGTCACACTGTCCTCATACATGTCCTGCACCACCCTCACATACTTCTCTGACACACCAGACTTCCTCATACAATACCACAACTCCTCTCTCTCCACCCTGTCGTACGCTTTCTCTAAATCCACAAACACACAATGCAACTCCTTCTGACCTTCTCTATACTTCTCCATCAACATTCTTAAAGCAAATAATGCGTCTGTGTTGCTCTTCCTTGGCATGAAACCATACTGCTGCTCACAGATGCTCACAGATGGTCACCTCTTCTCTCTAGTGGCTTCCCATACTCTTTCCCATAACTTCATGGTTTGACTGATCAACTTAATTCCCCTGTAGTTACTGCAGGTCTGCACATCTCCCTTATTCTTAAAGATCAGTACCAGCACACTCCTTCTCCATTCCTCAGGCTCTTCTCACCTTCCAAAATCTTGTTGAACAACCTTGTTAAAAACTCCACTGCATCTCTCCTAAACATCTCCATGCTTCTACTTGTATGTCATCTGGTCCTACCAACTTCCCACTCTTCATCCTCTTATTCGCTGCTCTCACTAACTCTTTACTACTCCTATCCACTTCCTGCTTCACCACCTCCATCATCATCCAACCTTCTCTCTCTCTCATTTCCCTTATTCATCAGCTGCTCAAAATACTCCCTCCACCTTCTCAACACACTCTCCTCACTAGTCAACACATTTCCATCTCCATCCTTTACTGCTCTAACTTGCAGCACATCCTTCTCAGCTCGGTTCCTTTGCCTGGCCAATCGCTACAAATCCTTTTTTCCTTCCTCATTGTCCAACTTCTCCTTTACAAAATTACAATTAGTGCAAATGCAATAATAAAATTGTAAAATGTACAGTATAAATGGTGCAGTGTGTAATGTAAACACTGCAGTCATGCATGTGGTAAACTGAGTCCATCCCGTTTTTCACGTTTGTAAAGAGAGTATGTGTGCATTTTGTTTGCAAAAATCTCAGAATCACATGGGGGGACCTTGTGAATGACCTGCAGAGAGCTGGGACCAAAGTAACAAAGGCTACCATCAGTAACACACTACTCCACCGGGGACTTAAATCCTGCAGTGCCAGACGTGTCCCCCTGTTTAAGCCAGGACATGTCCGGGCCCGTCTGAAGTTTGAGTGAGCATTTGGATGATCCAGAAGAGGATTGGGAGAATGTCTTATAGTCAGATGAAAACAAAATATTGGTAAATCTTGGTAAAAACACTAATTGTCGTGTTTGGAGGAGCAAGAATGCTGAGTTGCACCCAAAGAACACCATACCTACTGTGAAGCATGGGGGTGGAAACATAATGGGAGTTGAAAATCCATGTTGAGCAGCGACAGCCTCAAAACATCACTGCTCTGGAGGAGATCTGCATGGAGGAATGGGTCAAACTACCAGCAACAGTGTGTAAAAATGTTTGATCTCTGTCATTGCCAACAAACGGTATATATATTCGTCCAATGCAGATGATCCAAAATCTGCCCAAGTTCTCCCACACCACCCCACTGCTGCTCCTTCACTGGCATCCAGTAGCTGCACGTATCAGATTTAAGAACACTGATGCTTGTCTACAAAGCCAAAAATGGACCAGCACCATCTTACCTCAGAGACCTCATCACATCTCGCACTGCACCACCCTGTCTGAGATCCTTCAGCACTGCTCGACTGGTACCACCTTCTCTCAGAATGAGAGGTAAGTATACTTCAAGGCTCTTCTCTGTTCTGGCACCGAGGTGGTGGAATGAACTTCCCCTAGATGTCCGTACAGCAGAGTCCCTGATTATCTTCTAGCGACGACTGAAGACCTTCATCCTCCTGAAACACTTAAATTATCACTTTTCAAGTTTGTTTTGTAGAATTCAAGAGTTATATTTATATTCAGTTTGTAATTTTGTGTACCAGTGTAGATTGTAGACCAATGTGATTTTCTGGATCTCTTTTTCTCATTTTGTCTCGTACCTATGATGAAAATTACAGGCGTCTCTCATCTTTTTAATTGGGAGAAATTGCACAATTGGTGGCTGATTAAATACTTTTTTACCCCACTGTACATCAGGCAAGTATTTTTTTAACTCTGTATTGTCATTCCTTCATTTTTATTTTATCAATACAGTAGTTACACTTTCAAATGAATGGCAAATAGTTCATATTTCAAAGTGTAACATGGTGTTATAGCACAGTGTAACAGCACAGTGTAACATGGTGTTATAGCACAGTGTAACATGGTGTTATAGCACAGTGTAACAGCACAGTGTAACATGGTGTTATAGCACAGTGTAACAGCACAGTGTAACATGGTGTTATAACACAGTGTAACATGGTGTTATAGCACAGTGTAACAGCACAGTGTAACATGGTGTTATAGCACAGTGTAACAGCACAGTGTAACATGGTGTTATAGCACAGTGTAACATGGTGTTATAGCACAGTGTAACAGCACAGTGTAACATGGTGTTATAGCACAGTGTAACATGGTGTTATAGCACAGTTTAACATGGTGTTATAGCACAGTGTAACAGCACAGTGTAACATGGTGTTATAGCACAGTGTAACATGGTGTTATAGCACAGTGTAACAGCACAGTGTAACATGGTGTTATAGCACAGTGTAACATGGTGTTATAGCACAGTTTAACATGGTGTTATAGCACAGTGTAACAGCACAGTGTAACATGGTGTTATAGCACAGTGTAACATGGTGTTATAGCACAGTTTAACAGCACAGTGTAACATGGTGTTATAGCACAGTGTAACATGGTGTTATAGCACAGTGTAACAGCACAGTGTAACATGGTGTTATAGCACAAAACTTTGAGTTATTGCAATTGCTGGTTTACTGGGAGCAGCTCTGAAGTCTAATAGTAGCAGGGAGAAAAGCCTGTATTTCTCTCTCAGACACTTAGGATGTAACAGTCTGACACTGAAGGGGCTGTTCAGAGATGAAACTGTTTCATTCAGGGGGTGAGAGATGTTCTGCAGTAATGATGATAGTTTGGCTACCTTCCTCCTTCTCCTACTTTCTGTACAGTGTCCAGGGGAATCCACAGGACTGAGCTGGATTTCCTGATCAGCTTGTCTATCTCTTCCTGTCTGCAGTAGAGATGCTGCTGCACCATCAGACCACTCCATACAAGATGGCTCAGGCCACCACAGAGTCAAAAATGTCTTCTGTAGCTCTCCCTGCACTCCAAAAGACCTTAGTCTCCTCAGCAGAAAGAGTCTGCTCTGTCCTTTATTATTCATTGCTTCAGTATTATCTTTGAAGTCCAGTTTGCTTTTCAGATGAACACTTAAGTATTTATAAGAGTCCACTCTCTTAAAGTCCCTGAATGTTCACTGCTGATAGTGAAGTTTGTTTGTGCCTGCAGAAATCCACCACCAGTTCTTTGGTATTCCAAATGCTCCCTTTACCTGGAGGCAGCTCAGTTGGTACCACAAAGTTCTGGATCAGTCCTCTTTACTTCCTGTTATCATCATCCATGATCAGACCAACGATGGCATCAGAGAACTTCTGCAGGTGACATGTTGCTGAGCAGAACATGAAGTCTGGTGAAGAAGAACGGAGCCAGGACGGTTACAGACAACCATGTCAGACTCACATTCATGAGTTTTGTGAGGTAATCCAATATCCAGGTAGATAAATTATGTTCCACTCTCATGTACATCAGATTATCCTTCAGAAGTGCAGGTTGGATGACGTTTGAAACAACAGAGAAGTCAAAAAACATGACTCTTACTGTGCGCCCAGCCTTTTACAGGTGTGCAAAAGCCATATTAAGGACTCCAGTGCCAGGCTGGTAGGCAAACTGAAGTGGTGTATGCAACACTGACACACACACACACACACACACACACACACACACACACACACACACGTATATACATTTACTTTCCTTTTTTAAATAAAAATACTTTAACTATTTGTTTTTTAACGCTATTGTTTTTATTATATTGTTATTATAGTTATATATATAGTATATTATATATATTATACTTTAAAAGATAAACGCTGCACATTTGGCGCCCTCTAGCGGTCAGCGACTGATTCAGAGAAAATCCTGCACTATGACCGCCATCTACTTTCCTTTTTTTAAATAAAACTACTTTAACTATTTGTTTTTTAACGCTATTGTTTTTATTATATTGTTATTATAGTTCTATTAAAGTATATTATATATTATTAATGTATTGTTATTTCTGGTGTTATGTGTCTGTATGTTCTGTGCTCTGGCAATACGACTGTCCATATTTATCATCCAATAAAGCAGCATTGAAACCTTTAAAAGATAAACGCTGCACATTTGGCGCCCTCTAGCGGTCAGCGACTGAATCAGAGAAAATCCTGCACTATGACCGCCATCTAGCGGTCAGTGAGAAAATAAGAGATCAATCTGGCACTACAAGCGCCCACTAGCGGTCAGTATCGCATTGCAGCGCTGAAGTTCACTTGAGAAGATGGCGGAGGGTGAACTAAACGTCGACAGCCTCATCTCTCGACTGTTGGAAGGTAAATGCTCGTGCTGCGGACTGATTCGGGTTTTTCTTAGCTCTTAATTCATTTTATTACTCATATTTGTGTGTTTTTTTGCAGAACAGCGGCGTTTTCGTTCGCGTGAACGCGCGTCGTGCTGGCGGCTAGTCAGTTCCGCTAGCTTGCGTAGCCGGCTAATGTTTACAAACAGAAACGTTCGTTAGCTTAGCAACCGCGCTCTAAAATTCAGACCAAAGTCGTATTTTATTTTAAAACCGGTTGATAAAAATCGATAAGATATTGTAATTGTCACGAATGGATCATTGTGTTCATGTAATTGACCAGGTGACGGCGGGGGGGTTTGGATGCGCCTTTCGGTACGCGGTGTTTTTTTTTTCTTGTCATTAAATCTTATTTTTTTAAAGCATGAAATGTATTTAAATGTATTGGTTTTATTTGTTGTTTTTGTATGAAGCTCGGGTTCGTGTGTGCACGTTATAATGCGATGAGTCATGATCTCTATCTGTAAGAGTGAAGGTCTGATACTTGGTAACGCGACGCAACACGAAATCGGAGCGCAGGTGAACGCAGCACGGGGGCAGAGCAAACCAGCCTGGTTTCATCACTTACTGACGCGCGTGTGTGTGTGTGTGTGTGTGTGTGTGTGTGTGTGTGTGTGTGTGTGTGTGTGTGTGTGTGTGTGTGAGAGAGAGAGAGAGAGAAAGTTTCTCCCCTCTGACACTGGAGACTGTAAATAAATAATCTCAGGAGAAACTGTGGGTCTTGTGTACAGTGTTTTAATGGTGTTACTATAGAAATGCTGATGTGTAGAAGGAGCGCGTGCGCGTAAACACGTGTTACAGGAAACGAATCAACGACCAATCAGAATCCAGAATGTTCTCGCGCATGACAACTTCTATAGTGATGATGATGATGATGGGTCTGTGTTCTTTCTTTTTTTTCTTCTTCTTTTCTCTCTCTCTCTCTCTCTCTCTCTCTCTCTCTCTCTCTCTCTCTCTCTTTCTGTCTCTCTCTCTCTCCTCCACAGTGAGAGGATGTCGTCCTGGGAAGATTGTCCAGATGACGGAGGCTGAAGTTCGAGGTCTGTGCATTAAATCCAGAGAGATCTTCCTCAGTCAGCCCATCCTGCTGGAGCTCGAGGCTCCTCTCAAAATCTGTGGTACGCCTGCCAACTCAAACACCTCCTCATCTCCTCTCTCTCTCTCTCTTTCTCATCCTCTCTTCCTCTCTCATCCACCTCCTCATCCTCTCTCTCATCTTCTCTCTCTCATCCTCTCTCTATCTCTCATCCACCTCCTCATCCTCTCTCTCTCATCCACCTCCTCATCTCCTCTCTCTCTCTTTCTCATCCTCTCTTCCTCTCTCATCCACCTCCTCATCCTCTCTCTCATCTTCTCTCTCTCTCTCTCTCTCTCTCTCTCTCTCTCTCTCATCCACCTCCTCATCCTCTCTCTCTCATCCTCTCTCTCTCATCCTCTCTCTCATCCTCTCTCTCATCCTCTCTTTCTCTCTCTCATCCTCTCTCTCATCCTCTCTCTCTCTCTCTCTCTCTCTCTTTCTCTCTCTCTCATCCTCTCTCTCTCTCACCTACCTTCTCATCCTCTCTCTCTCTCTCTCTCTCTCTCTCTCTCTCTCTCTCTCTCTCTCTCTCTCTCTCTCTCACCCACCTCCTCATCCTCTCTCTCTCTCATCCTCTCTCTCTCACCCACCTTCTCATCCTCTCTCTCTCTCTCTCATCCACCTCCTCATCCTCTCTCTCTCTCTCTCACACCCACCTCCTCATTCTCTCTTTCACTCTCATCCTCACTCCCTCTCTCTCATCCTCTCTCTTATCCTCTCTTTCTCTCTCACCATCTGTCAGGGTCATGCAGAGCAGGAAAAATGTGCACAATTTAGTTAAGATTAAGAGATTGTGGTGTTCGATGTTGTGGTGGTGATGTGTTTGGAGTTGTTTCGGTGGAGTGCTGGGGTGCTGTTTGTGGTGGTTGGTAGTGAAGTGTGGAGGTGTTTGATGGTAAGGTGTTGTTTTGGTGTGGTGTTAAATAGTAAGTTGGTGGTATTTAATGGTGGTGGTGGAGGTGTGGTAGTGTGGTGTTTGATGGTGTGCTGGTGGACGGGTGGTGGTGGTGTGGTGTTTGATGGTGTGGTGGTGTTTGATGGTGTGGTGTTTGATTGTGTGGTGGTGTTTGCTGCTCTGATTGAAAAAGAACACTTGAGGGGGAAAACTTTACATCAGAAAATAATCATGTGACTGGATGGAGGGATAAATGGAAGAATCAAAGAGAAAGGGATGGAATGAAAGAGGAAAAGACGAGGGAAAGGAAGAGGATGGGGGAGAGAGGAACAAATAAAACAAGGTTGGGCAGGAAAAAGGTTAAAGTTGGTGTAAAAGACAGACAGCAAGGATGAAGGGATAAAAGAAAATAAAGTGAAAAACAAGGTGAGAGAGAGACTGAGAGTGAATGAGTGTATAAATGTATTCAGTTTTTTTGTGTTATATTTTTTATTTTTCATCCCTCACTTTTTACTGGTCTTTTGACTCTGTCCTTCTTTCGCCTTCAAGTTCTCTTTGGATTTCTTTCATTTCAGTTACTTTCATTACACATGGGCACACACACACACACACACACACACACACAAAAACACACACACACACACACACACAAAAACACACACACACACACACACACAAAAACACACACACACACAGGGAGACAGAGAGAGATCAGACTTGCACTCCTCCTGGTCAGCATACAGAAATAGTTTATCTTCCCACTTGTAAGTGTTTTATCAGTGGGCTACTTGAAAAGCACACACTTGTGTACACACACTCACACACTTACACACTCACACACACACACACTCGCACTCTTTCTTTCTCTCCTACGTAAACTCATACACATACTCAAAGAACTGCAAGCCCACACAGAGGTCCTGCTCAATTACACAATACTGATACACACACACACACACACACACACACACACACACTTACACAATATGCACTACTGTTACATGCATTTACACAACCAATAATATTACACGCTAATTCATTTCCTGTAAAGTGTATGAGTGTGTGTATGAGTGTGTGTATGAGTGTGTGTATGAGTGTGTGTATGAGTGTGTGTATGAGTGTGTGTATGAGTGTGTGTGAGTGTGTGTATGAGTGTGTGTATGAGTGTGTGTATGAGTGTGTGTATGAGTGTGTGTATGAGTGTGTGTATGAGTGTGTGTGTGTGTGTGTATGAGTGTGTGTATGTGTGTGTGTGTGTGTGTGTGTGTGTGTGTGTGTGTAAGTGGAGCAAGTTATAAATGTGAGTCTAATGAGGACAGGAGCCTTGGAAGAAGCCTTGCCTGTGTTAATATCCTCCTAGGTACACACACACACACACACACACACACACACACACAGTGACACTTGGTCTTTGTTTGTCAGTGATGGAGGAGTTGGATGTGATTTTGTGCTGTATGGTGTGTGAGCAGGACATCATTAGCCTGGATTTTCTCTGGCTGGATGATCTTGCTGAGGGTTCAAGATCTGACTCCAGATGACTTTCACACGTGCCTTCATTAGGCTTCAATACTCTTCATCTCACTGCAGAATCCTGATAATACACCAGACATGAGGTGTTCAGAAAAGCTCCATGGAAGCTCATGGCGAGTTTGCAGACCTGCTCCAGTCACGGATTCCTGCACAATTCTATACATGCATCTTTTGGAGGAAAGAATGTACGGCATGTCATCATGAAGGAACTCCTGCAGGAAGATCACTTGCATCGTCTTGTGCTGCAAACACTCATGGAGCTCTATTTCCATAAAAGTCTGTGTTTTTATCATTTTCAGTGATCTGATTAAACTCGTCTGATTTCATGAACAAAGGAAGACTAAGTAACGTGACTTGTTTACTTGATTTGATGAAAACAATCCCGAGATGGTTTTAGGAGGACCGGGTTCAGGGATGTTCATCAAACATATTGAATGTGATCAAACATTTGACTCTGCTGTAGTTCAGTGATTGAGGGTTTAGACTCCTGGTTGTGCTGCTCAACTCTCCCATCTCCAGTGGGTACAAACTGCTTCCTTGTGCTTCTGATCCAACCTGGGAGATGTAAACACAGCAGTTTGGGGAGATGGCACGAGGAAGAATCCCCGAGAGGAACCTCATTCCAGACTTAAAATGGAACTCATCCTCATCTGGGTGTCAACGAATGTCCATTTCTCACTGTTCCAATGGGTGAGGTGTTTATTTAACTACACGTCATACTACATGTTCTCAGCGACTCATTGTTCAGGTGGTTACAGTAATATGAGAGATCATTTGTTCCTTTATTGGTTTTGTGAGATGTTTCTCCTCAGTTTGACCTACTTAGTGAAATATGAGGGTGAATTTACACTTCTCTCAGTTTTCACAAAGAGTCTGTTGAGCGTGAGCGCGAGCACCAGCGCTGTGGGAGTCGAGGATCTGGAATCGCATATGCACTGAAACTTGCAGAAAATCGTGATGAAATGCTGCCAGAAGCCACGTTTCTGCACCTTCTTCACTCTCAAGCTCTCTGTTTTACAATCAGCACTTACTCAGAATCCACTACGCAGCCTCCAGGTTTCGTTTCCAAGCATTGATTTGATCTTCAGCCCACATTCATTGGCATTAAACCATTTTTTTTGTTGTTTCCGTTAGAGACCTGACCTGATTCTGGTCAACATCAGCATTTTTGATCCCTGGATAACTTTTTGCAGACCCAGTCTACCTTCACTGTTCATGTTGTTGAGACTAGAGAACGTTAAGGTTTCTTGAAGAACATTCTTGAAGGCTAATTTCATACTTAAGGACATTTTTATATTGATTTTGAGTTGAGTGTCTGGAGCTTGGAAGCAGTGTTGACCTGATTAAATGTTTAAATGTTCTGGCATGGAGAAGGTGGTGTTGGATCTGTGATGATCTCAGATGTTGCGCTATTTTATGAGTTGCTCAGTAGCTCCTGGATCCACAACATCATCTGACTGTAGAAAGAACATTCCTCATCATCACACACTCCAGTGCTCATGTTAGTTCTCACTCTCCAGTGTTCTGTAGTGTTTAAAGACTCTTGATGTCACCCAAATGAGGGTGACATCAAGAGGTTCCCCGTTTCCTCTCAAGGTTTCTTCCTCATAACATCTAAGGGAGTTTTTCCTTCACCACAGTCTCCATGGTGCTCATCAGGGATAAACACACATCATTCACCTTCATGCTTACGTTCTCTAAAGCTGCTTTCAGACAAAGTCCACTGTGAAAGTGCTACAAAAATAAACTTGATGATTTTAGAGATGGACACCATCTCCAGGTGATCAATGTCGTTCATCTACTCTTGTGTGTAGGCCTAGTAGGCAATGACAGTACTGACCTGGTCATTGAGCAAGGGTTAGTTCTGCACCATTTGTAATAAGGTGACCACACTCTAGCGCCACCATGGGGTCAGATTTGGGCCTAGTTTGGAAACGTGGTCAAAACCTCTGAACTGTTAAAAAAGGTTTCTGAACCTCAATTTTGCTTGAACCTCATCCGATCATCTTGACACTAACGTCCATTTGTTCTAGAAATTTTCACTTGAAGTTATTATAATTTTTTTTTTTCTTTGCATTCAGTTAATATTATCAGCACTTAGCACTGATCTTTCGCTTCCCCTCTCATGTGGATGCATGGTGTCTTACTGAAAGGCGAGAACATTTGACTCATTATGCCGTGTTCCCCTGCAGGTGATATCCACGGTCAGTACACCGACCTGCTGCGGCTGTTTGAGTACGGTGGTTTCCCTCCAGAGGCAAACTATCTGTTCCTGGGTGATTATGTGGACCGAGGGAAGCAGTCCCTCGAGACCATCTGCCTCCTGTTGGCCTACAAGATCAAATACCCAGAGAATTTCTTTTTGCTCAGGGGCAATCACGAGTGCGCCTCCATCAACCGCATCTACGGCTTCTACGACGAGTGTGAGTCCGGCTCGGGTAAGTGAGGGACACGTACCTTTTCATCCGCTGCTCTTGTAACTGGTACGTGTGTTTTTTTACAGGTAAGCGCAGGTTCAACATAAAGCTGTGGAAGACCTTCACTGACTGCTTTAACTGCCTCCCCATCGCTGCCATCATTGATGAGAAGATTTTCTGCTGCCATGGAGGTAGACCTCAGACTTAAATACACATCAACAATGCATTGTTTTTTTAATAACTTTCACTTCTTTTTTTGAGGCTGTTATTTGTCACTCATGTATGGGTTTAGTATCGATACCCAGGTTTTATATTCTCGTACCCGAGCCAGCAGTCTGGTATCGAGACGTCTCTGCTGCCACTGATGAGCAAGTGCTCAGTTGTGTGTGGTTAAATGTTCCTCAGCTGATAATTATTTCACCTCTTCAGGTCTTTCACCTGACCTGCAGTCCATGGAGCAGATTCGAAGGATCATGAGGCCCACAGATGTTCCCGATACAGGTGTGTGTGTGTGGTTGGGTGCATGTGAGGAGTAACGTCTCAAAGTCCACCACCAGGTAACAGGTTTTCTCTCTCTCTCTCTCTCTCTCTCTCTCTCTCTCTGTCTCTGTAGGTTTGCTGTGTGATTTGTTGTGGTCAGATCCTGATAAAGATGTTCAGGGTTGGGGAGAGAACGATCGGGGCGTGTCCTTCACCTTCGGCGCCGACGTGGTCAGCAAATTCCTCAATCGCCACGATCTGGATCTCATCTGCAGAGCACACCAGGTAAAAACCATCACTTGGGATTTCAACTCCTGGTTGGAGAGAAGCTGCTCAGGCAGGTGGTTTCTATAGTGTCTCATAGTGATGGTCCTGATGGTTTCTCTGGGTTGGGTGTAGGTGGTGGAGGATGGGTACGAGTTCTTTGCGAAGCGGCAGCTGGTCACTCTGTTCTCAGCGCCCAATTACTGCGGAGAGTTCGACAACGCCGGGGGCATGATGAGCGTCGACGAGTCCCTCATGTGCTCCTTTCAGGTAACACAACATGATCATCTCACACACACACACACACACACACTCCTTTTTTTTTTCTCCATCTTAGTTTTATGGTTGCTCCATCTGTTTATCTCTCTCTAACTTGCTTTTTTTGGTCTCTCTCTCTCTCTCTCTCTCTCTCTCTCTCTCTCTCTCTCTCTCACACACACACAGATCCTGAAGCCCTCAGAGAAGAAGGCTAAGTATCAGTACGGAGGAGTAAACTCGGGTCGCCCCGTCACGCCTCCCCGCACGGCACAGGCCCCGAAGAAGAGGTGAACGGCCTGCCCCGCCCACCCAGAAAGCCCCGCCCCACCTCCCTCGGCCATCCCCACCCCTGTACTTGAGGCGGTACCCATTCACAATCAGCCTCTCCCCCTTTTCCCCCCTCACTCTTTTTTCTTAATGTTGGTGTACATAATTTTTTGCCGTGACCAGGTGATACGCGCTTTATGTATGTTTCTGCCTGTTCAGTGCTATTTTTAAAAATAATATTCATATTAATAATTACATGGATGCGAAGGGAGGATTTCTCTCTCTCTCTCTCTCTCTCTCTCTCTCTCTCTCTCTCTCTTTCTCTCTCTCTGACGCAGTATTGACATTAAAATCAATGTTATTTCTATGTAGGGTGTTCAAGACTTTAAATCCAGGGCTTTAAGCTGAATGTTAGTCTTTATCAGCACACACACACACACACACACACACACACACACACACACTACAGTATGACGTAATGTAACCTCGTTCCAGGGCTCTGTATGTTTTTTATCAAAGGCCGAGCGAGTGAATGAGATGGAGAGAAAGATGACGTGAAGGAGGAAGGGAACGACTATTGCAGAACGATATGCGGTAACAACACAAGGGAATAATACTCCTTTGTTTTCTTTTTCTTTTTTTTTCCTTTCCCCCCTCTACTTTTCTGAAACGGTTTCCCGTTCACGTCGTCAAGGCGATAGAGCGAGAAACCATGTGAGCGCCTGCAGATCATGTGACCGATTTTAGCCAATAAGCAACAGTGTGTATGATGCGAACAGAAAACGCCATAACGACAGTGTTTGCGTCTCGTCCCCCCTCTTTTTTAAGTGTTTTTCCTAATCGTCTCTCCTCTTCTCTTTTCCTCTGTTTATCTGTCCCTGTCTGTTTGTTTGTCTAGCTGTCCTCTCCCTCTCTGTCGCTTTGTCTCTATCGTTCTCATTCTCTTCCTATTTCTCTTGTATCGTCTCATCCGTCTCTTGTACTCCGTTTTATTTTTTACCCTCTCTCTCTCTCTCTCTCTCTCTCTCTCTTTCCCCCCCTCACGCTCTGTGACCATTTCACCGTATCTGTAGAACATGATCAGAATGATGAGGAACGTCAGGTTCATTCAGGACGAAGGATTCACAAACAAACTCGCACTTATACACACACTGCTCTTTCCTCCTCCTCCTCCTCCTCATCATCTAAAGATGTTCACTGAGCATTTTGGAGTCTTTCTTTCTCTCCTTCTTGAGTGCAGTATTGATGTAAAAACATAATTCCTGTTAAATTCTTTTTTTTTATTTAGTTAGGTGTTTTTGCTTTAATGCACTAAGGTAGATGATTTTAATGGCGATTACATGTGTATTTTATATATAAATATATAAAAGCATAAGCGGGATAGACGTAAGCATTTTGGAGTCTTTCTTTCTCTCCTTCTTGAGTGCAGTATTGATGTAAAAACATAATTCCTGTTAAATTCTTTTTTTTTATTTAGTTAGGTGTTTTTGCTTTAATGCACTAAGGTAGATGATTTTAATGGCGATTACATGTGTATTTTATATATAAATATATAAAAGCATAAGCGCGATAGACGTAGTTACGGCGCCCCCAGTGGCCACATGGCGTCTCTACAAGAGAATTAAACGGAGCTGACGAGGGCGAGTAACCAGGAGGAGGGATCTGATTGGCTGACACTGCTGTCAGTCACCAAAAATCCGTTTCTTTATTTTTCGTTCTTGGATTGTTGCAATTTTTTTTTTTCTTAATTTATAATTGGATGTCAGGGGAAATATTCCAAAACACATACAATTTGTATAACTGGCTTTCAAGTTCTTTGAACTCAATAAATGGAGCTAAAGACAATTATTTTGTGTGTATTTTTTTTTATCTTCTGATGTAATTTAAGTGAGGAGTAAAACATTTTTTCTTTTCCAGGAACTTCTGATTACATTAATTTTTGTCCATTTCTAACTACATTTACACCAGTTTCTCTTGGTGTTAAAGAAATGTTTGGAATTGAAAAAATGCAATAAAATAATAAAGTAATTTTATACACAAACACACTATATGACCAAATGTTTGTGGACACCTGGCCATAAGATTGCTGAACATCCAGTTCCACTTTTAAATGAAAGATGTTCCACTAGACTTTGTGGAGATTTGTTTATGTGTTGGTGAAGTCAGGAACTGATGAAGGTGAGGAGGTTCCTGGGGTGCAGTCAGTGATCACTTTCATCCCTAAAAAGTGTTTATTAGGCTTGGAGCACTAAAGCTGGAGATCTTCCACCATATCCAACCCATGGAAAGCAGATCTTCATGGATGGCTTTGTGCACGGGGGTATTGTCATGCTGGAACAGGTTTGGGTCTCCTAGCTCAAGTGAAGGGAGAATTCCATGCTGCAGCATACAAAGACGTCAGATACACTTGTGTGCCTCCAACTAACTGTTTGTGCCAACAGTTTGGAGAAGAAGCCCAGGCAGATGAAGGCAGGTGTCTCTGTACTTGTCCACATAGTGTTCATTTTAGGGGTTTTTATTCCAAGACTAGAAAGAAAGAAAGATTTCATCTGTTTATTGAACAAAGGAGGAGAGTTTTTCAGTTCCCTTGCTGCCACCAGGTAATGAGAGTTGATAGCGATGGTCCTCCTCCGAACCTGTTGTAGATCCAGAAGACGAGTGCGAGGAGGAAGCAGGGCAAGCCCATGTGCAGGTACGAGAGGAGCCAGAGGAGCAGCAGCCACAGGCTGAACTGCACCAGAGCTACAGGCCACGACTGATTACCCAAGATGCTGTGCTTCAGAGTCTCGACTGCATGTTGCAGCCAGGGGAACAGAGCGCTCTGCTTGATCCAGGTCACCACACGTCTGAGGACTGAGCAGAAACCTGCTGTGAAGCTCACCTGGGAAACCAGAAGGAGAGGATCTAGTGATGTGCGGTATAAAGAGAAAAAAAAAAAACACTTCTGTGATTAAGATTTATTCATGATTTATTTTCCTTATCGCACAAGCGATGGTTGGATTTAACGTTGTAGAACAATCTGAGTAAGTTCTGCTTGTGAAGTTCCGCTTGTGATCTGCACCATTTCTTTCATGACAAACAAAAACATTGCCTGAAGATGCCGTAAAAACGTCAATACATCATCACCTCTGACACTGGAGACTCCTTCCAGAAATCTTTATCAACCCCACACTTCTTCTAATACTTTCAGAACAACAGCTGTGGACATCTGCCCATGAGATTGGTGTCCTTTTTAAACATCTCATTCCACATTAAGATGTTCCACTAGATGATGTGGGGGTTCATTCAGACACAAAGGTGGTAGTAAAGTCAGGTACTGATGAAGGTGAGAAGGTTCCTGTGGTGGAGTCAGTGTTCACTTTCATCTTTAAAGGTGTTCACTAGATGTTGGAGCTCTATAGCAGGAGATCTTCATGGAGCTGGTGTTGTGCACAGGGACATCGTCATGCTGGAGCACTTTTGGGTGAATAAAAATACGCATCACTACATGTGTGCGCAGAGTATTTACAGTTATCTCATTTATAAAACTGAGTTATTCAGGGTTAGGGGCCTTGCTCAAGGGCCCAACAGGGGCAATTTGGCACTGTTGGGACGTTCTAATCAGAAATCCAACTTTAAGCAATGGTGAATACTTCACCTCGGTTCTGTTTCCCGGCACATCGTCCTGTCGCATATAAACACAACGATCTCACGGGTTTTTTAATCAGTTTGAATCGATAACGTACCAAAAAAGAACCCCTTCGGGAATGAACCGAGATCTTCTGACCAGTGTGATATCTTGCGAGATTATGATTGTGATGATGCTAGTGTTGGTCCAGGGTGGAGATGTGAAACAGAACGTTTTGAACCTGATGTAAAGGCGTGTGGTGATGTGTTTGGTGTCGTGTGGTGCTTTGAGGATCACCTGTTGATCTGCTAGTAGTTGAGAACTCTGCTTTGCTCTGGTTTTACGTGTTGAGGTCTGGTCTTTTCTCCTGGTTCTCACCTCCATATTGGGGGAAAATGTTGTATCAGATATCTGGTGGATTAAATCCAGTCATCAAATGATGGTTTCAATAATTTCAGTATAATTATCTAATACTTATTGCAATGTTCATGATTGATGGTGTACAGATAATATCTCTAAGTGTTTATTTAAATAATGAAACACCAAATTTTATTGGTTCTACACAATTTTCCCACACATTCATCCAAAACAAACTCTTTTGGGATTTTGGCGGGAAAAACGATTTACAGTATTGTGGAGAAACATGGCCGATTGTGTATTTTTTTTTTAAATAACCACATTTGCTAGCATTTTAAGCAATACTTTCTAAATGGTGAATAAACATTCAATACAATTAAATGAAAAAGAAATAGAAAGTAATTAAACTTTTTTCTTCCTCTCAGCTTTCAGTATGGGACCGGTGACGCAATGATGACGTGTTTTCAATATGGCGGTCGTGTTTCTTTTCAAACTTAATGCTAACAGTAATTATTCTTATTTTTTGTCATAGAAATGCATTTTATTGACAATTTAATTACACATCTGAGGAAAATGTTGGTGTTTTCTACATTTTTATCACATTTCCACTCTCCGTTTGATTTTGATTGTAGCGTATAAAGACTTTTTAATTAATCCAAGCTAAATGCTCACTATACACGTTGCCTAGCAACAACGTTCTAACGGTCTCCACTTGATCACTGTGTATAATAATACGCACACAAATATATACACACATATATATTTATTTATTTAGTAAAAAAAACTGCATAATGATTCTTTCAGAGAGAAAAGGAAATTTACTTGTCTTTGTGTGATTACTTTGCGATATAAATGTCACTTTAATATATTTTTATACAATAAAATATGAAATTTTAGAGCTCGTTTTTATCAGAATTTCCCTTTAACAATTGCTGTAAAATAAAATATATATATTGTTTTTAAAATAAGGAATAAGTGATTACGAACCTGTATATACTCCGAGGCAGCAGGGAGCGATGTGGGTCATTGAAACTGTTTCTACAAAGGCTTTATCCCAAATCTACTCCTATAGGTGACTAAGCAGACTAGCTAGCGTGCATAATACACATTAATTGTACCCTACTTATGGCGCCTACGTAGTGACTAGAGAGAGATTTGGGATTGAGCCCGAGTTCTGGCTGTGTGTTGTTTTTCCGGCTGAAGTTGTGTCACCTGAACCCAGTTGAAGCAGAGCTGGAGTCTGGAGCACATCTGGGAGCTTTTTCATCATTATTTTTGGATTAAATGTACTAGAAACTATTCCAAACACCAAATTTACCGCTTTCTCTTTCACACGGCTGACACTTTTTGTGGGATAAGTCGCAGCTGTTCATTAATGATCAGTTTAGCTTGTGGTTAGCCGCAGTTAGCTTCACTTCAGGATGTCCTGCAGTCTGATGGATTTTTGTCGCGTTCAGGAGCTGAAACAAGTTCGTGATTTTCTCTTCCACAGTCCACAGAAAAATCCCTCGACAGATGACAACAAGGAGCAGACAGGTAATAGTGAGACTGACGAGCTTTAGTTAGAAATCTAACACTCTTTTCAACTCAGGAACAAACTATTCTGTTTTATAAAGTGCTTCATAAACGACGTGTTTAGAACAAAATGCACTTTATCATCCAGCAAAAGTGCAAATAGTTACAAACTCACAAGTGCGAATAAATATAAAATCACTGGGCAGAAAAAAAGAAAGTGCATTTCACCCCCAGGCCTTCAGTGATGTTCTGCCTGAATCGATCCACTTTTTAATCCCTCAAAGCATCACACAGGATCTCATCCAATCAGAATGAACATCATCACTAAAGCAACACACACAACCCAACACGTCTCCTTTCACTGGAGCCACAACTGCACCTCCACATACATCATCTCCAGAAGGAGCACTGATATTTACCTCATCACTCACACACACACACACACACACACACACACACACACACACACACACACACACACACACACACTCTCCACCCAGAGCACAGACATATACTTA
>MU551730.1:45239-55239 GCA_024362625.1 Silurus asotus
TCTCTCTCTCTCTCTCTCTCTCACACACTCTCTTATACACTCTCTCTGCCTCTCTCTCTCTTTTTCTCTCTGTCTGTCAGGCATCATGACTCTGAACGTGTTTGATCAGATGAAGAACGCGTCAGTTCTCGGAGGGTTCCATGCCTCGGTAAAGGGAAGTCTACCTGCCATGAGTCAGTATATAACTGTAGGAGGTGGACCCTTCACTGGATTCTTCTACGCTGTAGAGGTACGTCTGCTGTCCTGTATGCCAGTACTGGATCATCTTCCCTGCATGCTGCAAAGTATTTCCTCATATCTTCTGTTCCATCCTCTTGTCCAATCACACAGTATGGAGAAAATATAATGTAAATTTCTCATCAACTAATGATAGAAGTATGTGTTTCTTCTTCCCACATCAGAGCAGTTGCTCGTGTGATCAGAGTCTGCTGTGTTCTGAGATGTTCTAAAACTCGGTGTTGATGAAGCGTGTGGTGGTTCTTTATTTTTTTTTGTTTTTTAGGGCAGCTCTCAGCCTCTCCTCTCCCACGTTGCTCTCGCTGTGGCCAGTAAACTCACCTCAGCCCTGTTCAGTGCTGCCAGGTGTGTGTGTGTGTGTGTGTGTGTGTGTGTGTGTGTGTGTGTGTGTGTGTGTGTGTGATTTATCTCTGGAGGTTTTATCCCTCCACTCTATATGCAACTATGATCAGAACAGCATACAGAATGATGTTACAGATAAAGCAGTGATTTTTCACAACCACCTACCAACTCCCTGTAAACTTCACAACTACCTACCAACTCCCTGTAAACTTCACAACTACCTACCAACTCCCTGTAAACTTCACAACCTCATACCAACTCCCTGTAAACGTCACAACTACCTACCAACTCCCTGTACACTTCACAACTACCTACCAACTCCCTGTAAACTTCACAACTACCTACCAACTCCCTGTTAACTTCACAACCTCCTACCAACTCCCTGTAAACGTCACAACTACCTACCAACTCCCTGTAAACTTCACAACCTCATACCAACTCCCTGTAAACGTCACAACTACCTACCAACTCCCTGTAAACTTCACAACCTCATACCAACTCCCTGTAAACGTCACAACTACCTACCAACTCCCTGTAAACTTCACAACCTCATACCAACTCCCTGTAAACGTCACAACTACCTACCAACTCCCTGTAAACTTCACAACTACCTACCAACTCCCTGTAAACTTCACAACCTCATACCAACTCCCTGTAAACGTCACAACTACCTACCAACTCCCTGTAAACTTCACAACCTCATACCAACTCCCTGTAAACGTCACAACTACCTACCAACTCCCTGTAAACTTCACAACCTCATACCAACTCCCTGTAAACGTCACAACTACCTACCAACTCCCTGTAAACTTCACAACCTCATACCAACTCCCTGTAAACGTCACAACTACCTACCAACTCCCTGTAAACTTCACAACCTCATACCAACTCCCTGTAAACGTCACAACTACCTACCAACTCCCTGTAAACTTCACAACCTCATACCAACTCCCTGTAAACGTCACAACTACCTACCAACTCCCTGTAAACTTCACAACCTCATACCAACTCCCTGTAAACGTCACAACTACCTACCAACTCCCTGTAAACTTCACAACCTCATACCAACTCCCTGTAAACGTCACAACTACCTACCAACTCCCTGTAAACTTCACAACCTCATACCAAC
Organism: Silurus asotus; assembly: GCA_024362625.1. Classification (NCBI taxonomy): domain Eukaryota; kingdom Metazoa; phylum Chordata; class Actinopteri; order Siluriformes; family Siluridae; genus Silurus; species Silurus asotus. The sequence continues at coordinate 46,948 of MU551730.1, forward strand.
TCCCTGTAAACGTCACAACTACCTACCAACTCCCTGTAAACTTCACAACCTCATACCAACTCCCTGTAAACGTCACAACTACCTACCAACTCCCTGTAAACTTCACAACCTCATACCAACTCCCTGTAAACGTCACAACTACCTACCAACTCCCTGTAAACTTCACAACCTCATACCAACTCCCTGTAAACGTCACAACTACCTACCAACTCCCTGTAAACTTCACAACCTCATACCAACTCCCTGTAAACGTCACAACTACCTACCAACTCCCTGTAAACTTCACAACCTCATACCAACTCCCTGTAAACGTCACAACTACCTACCAACTCCCTGTAAACTTCACAACCTCATACCAACTCCCTGTAAACGTCACAACTACCTACCAACTCCCTGTAAACTTCACAACCTCATACCAACTCCCTGTAAACGTCACAACTACCTACCAACTCCCTGTAAACTTCACAACCTCATACCAACTCCCTGTAAACGTCACAACTACCTACCAACTCCCTGTAAACTTCACAACCTCATACCAACTCCCTGTAAACGTCACAACTACCTACCAACTCCCTGTAAACTTCACAACCTCATACCAACTCCCTGTAAACGTCACAACTACCTACCAACTCCCTGTAAACTTCACAACCTCATACCAACTCCCTGTAAACGTCACAACTACCTACCAACTCCCTGTAAACTTCACAACCTCATACCAACTCCCTGTAAACGTCACAACTACCTACCAACTCCCTGTAAACTTCACAACCTCATACCAACTCCCTGTAAACGTCACAACTACCTACCAACTCCCTGTAAACTTCACAACCTCATACCAACTCCCTGTAAACGTCACAACTACCTACCAACTCCCTGTAAACTTCACAACCTCATACCAACTCCCTGTAAACGTCACAACTACCTACCAACTCCCTGTAAACTTCACAACCTCATACCAACTCCCTGTAAACGTCACAACTACCTACCAACTCCCTGTAAACTTCACAACCTCATACCAACTCCCTGTAAACGTCACAACTACCTACCAACTCCCTGTAAACTTCACAACCTCATACCAACTCCCTGTAAACGTCACAACTACCTACCAACTCCCTGTAAACTTCACAACCTCATACCAACTCCCTGTAAACGTCACAACTACCTACCAACTCCCTGTAAACTTCACAACCTCATACCAACTCCCTGTAAACGTCACAACTACCTACCAACTCCCTGTAAACTTCACAACCTCATACCAACTCCCTGTAAACGTCACAACTACCTACCAACTCCCTGTAAACTTCACAACCTCATACCAACTCCCTGTAAACGTCACAACTACCTACCAACTCCCTGTAAACTTCACAACCTCATACCAACTCCCTGTAAACGTCACAACTACCTACCAACTCCCTGTAAACTTCACAACCTCATACCAACTCCCTGTAAACGTCACAACTACCTACCAACTCCCTGTAAACTTCACAACCTCATACCAACTCCCTGTAAACGTCACAACTACCTACCAACTCCCTGTAAACTTCACAACCTCATACCAACTCCCTGTAAACGTCACAACTACCTACCAACTCCCTGTAAACTTCACAACCTCATACCAACTCCCTGTAAACGTCACAACTACCTACCAACTCCCTGTAAACTTCACAACCTCATACCAACTCCCTGTAAACGTCACAACTACCTACCAACTCCCTGTAAACTTCACAACCTCATACCAACTCCCTGTAAACGTCACAACTACCTACCAACTCCCTGTAAACTTCACAACCTCATACCAACTCCCTGTAAACGTCACAACTACCTACCAACTCCCTGTAAACTTCACAACCTCATACCAACTCCCTGTAAACGTCACAACTACCTACCAACTCCCTGTAAACTTCACAACCTCATACCAACTCCCTGTAAACGTCACAACTACCTACCAACTCCCTGTAAACTTCACAACCTCATACCAACTCCCTGTAAACGTCACAACTACCTACCAACTCCCTGTAAACTTCACAACCTCATACCAACTCCCTGTAAACGTCACAACTACCTACCAACTCCCTGTAAACTTCACAACCTCATACCAACTCCCTGTAAACGTCACAACTACCTACCAACTCCCTGTAAACTTCACAACCTCATACCAACTCCCTGTAAACGTCACAACTACCTACCAACTCCCTGTAAACTTCACAACCTCATACCAACTCCCTGTAAACGTCACAACTACCTACCAACTCCCTGTAAACTTCACAACCTCATACCAACTCCCTGTAAACGTCACAACTACCTACCAACTCCCTGTAAACTTCACAACCTCATACCAACTCCCTGTAAACGTCACAACTACCTACCAACTCCCTGTAAACTTCACAACCTCATACCAACTCCCTGTAAACGTCACAACTACCTACCAACTCCCTGTAAACTTCACAACCTCATACCAACTCCCTGTAAACGTCACAACTACCTACCAACTCCCTGTAAACTTCACAACCTCATACCAACTCCCTGTAAACGTCACAACTACCTACCAACTCCCTGTAAACTTCACAACCTCATACCAACTCCCTGTAAACGTCACAACTACCTACCAACTCCCTGTAAACTTCACAACCTCATACCAACTCCCTGTAAACGTCACAACTACCTACCAACTCCCTGTAAACTTCACAACCTCATACCAACTCCCTGTAAACGTCACAACTACCTACCAACTCCCTGTAAACTTCACAACCTCATACCAACTCCCTGTAAACGTCACAACTACCTACCAACTCCCTGTAAACTTCACAACCTCATACCAACTCCCTGTAAACGTCACAACTACCTACCAACTCCCTGTAAACTTCACAACCTCATACCAACTCCCTGTAAACGTCACAACTACCTACCAACTCCCTGTAAACTTCACAACCTCATACCAACTCCCTGTAAACGTCACAACTACCTACCAACTCCCTGTAAACTTCACAACCTCATACCAACTCCCTGTAAACGTCACAACTACCTACCAACTCCCTGTAAACTTCACAACCTCATACCAACTCCCTGTAAACGTCACAACTACCTACCAACTCCCTGTAAACTTCACAACCTCATACCAACTCCCTGTAAACGTCACAACTACCTACCAACTCCCTGTAAACTTCACAACCTCATACCAACTCCCTGTAAACGTCACAACTACCTACCAACTCCCTGTAAACTTCACAACCTCATACCAACTCCCTGTAAACGTCACAACTACCTACCAACTCCCTGTAAACTTCACAACCTCATACCAACTCCCTGTAAACGTCACAACTACCTACCAACTCCCTGTAAACTTCACAACCTCATACCAACTCCCTGTAAACGTCACAACTACCTACCAACTCCCTGTAAACTTCACAACCTCATACCACCTGTACACTTCACAACCTCCTACCAACTCCCTGTACACTTCACAACCTCCTACCAACTCCCTGTACACTTCACAATCTCCTACCAACTCCCTGTACACTTCACAACCTCTTACCAACTCCCTGTACACATCACAACCACCTACCAACTCCCTGTACACTTCACAACCACCTACCAACTTCCTGTACACTTCACAACCACCTACCAACTCCCTGTACACTTCACAACCTCCTACCAACTCCTTATCCAAACTACTAAAAATTACTTGCACTAAAACACATAAAAAGTACAACAATAAAAAGTAAGCAAACTGTGTGTGTGTCCACTTGATATGTTTAAAAGCATTTTCCTGCCTCCCTCTTTCAGTGGATGGTTGGGATGGAACAAGAACAAGGCTGAAGAGGAACCTGCTCAGAAACAGAAGCCTAAGGTTGAGCCAGCCACGCCCCTTCCTGTTCGGTAAGATATAATATGGTGGTCTTTTTTCTCTGGAACGTGTTCAGGATTCAGGCTCAGGGTTTGATTTTGCTTCTGGCAGGTTTGGTCTCCCTGATTCTCGTCGCCATGGCGAGTCTATCTGTCTGTCACCATGCAACACCATGGCAGGAGTGACGGACGACTTCGGCAGAGTGACGCTGCTGGACGTGGGGCGAGGCATCGCCATCCGCATGTGGAAGGGTGAGAGAAATGGAGGAGTGTGTAGAGAGAGGGATGCTGACGAAGTTGTGTGTGTTTTTGATAGTGGTTTGATATGTTGTGTGTGTGTGTAGGTTACCGTGACGCCCAGCTGGGATGGGTACAGGTGTGTGAGGCGCATGGAGACAGAGACATGGCCACTTCACCCTCCATGCCCCGGCGCTGTGCTCAGTTCCTGGTGATCTATGCCCCACGCAGGGGCATCCTGGAGGTGTGGGGCACTCAGCATGGCCCCCGGATCGGGGCTTTTACTGTGGGCAAACACTGCAGGTACACACACACACACACACACACACACACACACACACACACTCCAGTTTCTTCTTCCTGTCACATCTCCTCCTTTCAATTCTTCAATCCTTTCATTCTTCCAACCATCTATTTCTTTTTTTTTTCTTTATATTTTACATCTCTCTCTCTCTCTCTCTCTCTCTCTCTCAGGTTGTTGTATCCAGGTTACAGGTTAATGGGAGTGAACAGTGTGACCAGTCAGAGTTGGCACCTACACACACAGCAGGTGTGTCTGTTTGACCCGGTCAATGGACTGCTGCGTACCATCACCGTACCATTCCACCTGGCCCTCAGGTATACACACACACACACACACACACACACACACACACACACACACACACACACACACACACACACAGGCGTGTCATTTCACATTCTGTACTTTATTTTCTAGACATCCTCAGTGTGTATAACTCACCTAGATGAAATCACCTAGAGGTTGTTCCAGGAGAGAGGGAGAGAGAAGAACGAGCAGATAGGAGAGACAGAGATCTGAATCCATTTTATTTATGTTTGTAGCGCAGACTAAATGATAATCATTAAAAAACTGCACCCTTTCGTGGAGTATCGATTCTTCTCTAGCGTAAGGTAATGCATAAGATCCCTGACCCACTAGATGTATCCTTCAAACCAGAGCTACCAGAATATTACAATAAATAAATAAATAAACAAACAAACAAATAAATAAATAAATAAATGACTGTAATCTGCGTAACTAATGCAGTTTTCAAGTTCTATTTCAGAGAAACAGGTTTATTGTACAATAGAGTTTAGTGCATGACATGCACATGTTATGAAGTTCTCCCTTAATGCATGCACATGTTATGAAGTTCTCCCTTAATGCATACACATGTTATGAAGTTCTCCCTTAATGCATGCACATGTTATGAAGTTCTCCTTTAATGCATGCACACGTTATGAAGTTCTCCCTTAATGCATGCACATGTTATGAAGTTCTCCCTTAATGCATGCACATGTTATGAAGTTCTCCCTTAATGCATGCACATGTTATGAAGTTCTCCCTTAATGCATGCACGTTATGAAGTTCTCCCTTAATGCATGCACATGCTATGAAGTTCTTCCTTAATGCATGCACATGTTATGAAGTTCTCCCTTAATGCATGCACATGTTATGAAGTTCTCCCTTAATGCATGCCCATGTTATGAAGTTCTCCCTTAATGCATGCACGTTATGAAGTTCTCCCTTAATGCATGCACACGTTATGAAGTTCTCCCTTAATGCATGCTCATGTTATGAAGTTCTCCCTTAATGCATGCTCATGTTATGAAGTTCTCCCTTAATGCATGCACATGTTATGAAGTTCTCCCTTAATGCATGCACATGTTATGAAGTCCTCCCTTAATGCATGCACATGTTATAAAGTTCTCCCTTAATGCATGCACATGTTATGAAGTTCTCCCTTAATGCATGTCCATGTTATGAAGTTCTCCCTTAATGCATGCTCATGTTATGAAGTTCTCCGTTAATGCATGCACGTGTTATGAAGTTCTCCCTTAATGCATGCACATATATTGATCTATATTCTCCATCAATGCATGTTTTTAGAGTTGTTTTTTTCTCTCAATGGTTGCTCCTATTCCATCAATGAGTCCAGAGTTTGCAGGAAGTTTTAACAGTTGGATCTGAAGCGTACCTAGACCCAGGCTCAGAGAGAGGTCCAGCCTCCATAGCTCTACAATGCACACAACTAGCCGAGGTTTACCACCAAGTAGCTTTGACTGGAGTCTGTCAGATAGCACTTCCATATCCATACCCAAAACTTCTAGAAGCAGTTATAATCTGTTTCCTCTGGCACTTTCAGTGTACAGATATTTGTTCTCTTCATTCTCCCCTCCATATCAATTCATTTTCATTGTCAATCAGCATTTATTGAAATTTAACTCTGTTTTTTATCATTTTAACATTTATAATGTATTTATCTATATTCACACGTTTCCTGTTTTTATTCGTTTCAGCGATAAGAAGAGCGAGCGAGCCAAAGACATGCATCTGCTGAAAAGACTGACCGCTCTGCTCAAGAGCTCTGATCCTGACCCAGGTGAGGTCATGCGAATGAGGCGAAGTTTCTCCCACCACCCCCGTGTTTTAGATTCCATAAATCATAAATTTCTGATAATTTTATTTCACTTTCACTTCACTTTTTTTATATTAATTTCCAGTCACAGGTCACGTCTGTGACACTTGTTAACGTTATAGCAGCTATAATCATCCGTCCTTTCCTCATTAGCTGTTATTATTCTCCCTCTGGAAATGTGATAAAATCACAGCTGAACAATAAACATTTGAATAACTTTAAACAAATTTTGTTTGTTTTGTCATGTTAATATTTGCACTTTTGGTGAACAGATCTTCTAGAGAGTGAAGCTCAGGGCGTCGTGTTGGAGATCAAACACCCCGTGGTTAAAAAACAGGTCTCACACACACACACACACACACACACACACACACACACACACACACACACACACACACACACTAGTGTTTTTAAATATATGTGATTACAATAGGACACACATGCAATACATTTGTAATAAAATCTGCTTTTATAATGATTTTTAACAACTTCTGGACAATAAACAACACTTTCTCTATTACCTCCATCCATCCATCTAGGTGTCTGTCTATTTTGTCTATCTATCTATCTATCTATCTATCTATCTATCTATCTATCTATCTATATATCTATCTATCTATCTATCTATATATCTATCTATCCGCCTAGCCAGCAGTCTAGCCAGCCGTCTAGCTAACCACCTGTCTGTCTAAGTAGCTATCCATCTATCTAGCCATCTATCTAGCCATCTGTCTGTCTGTCTGTCTGTCTATCTATCTATCTATCTATCTATCTATCTATCTATCTATCTATCTATCTATCTGTCTATCTGTCTGTCTGTCTGTCTAGCCATCCGCCTAGCCAGCAGTCTAGCCAGCCGTCTAGCTAACCACCTGTCTGTCTAAGTAGCTATCCATCTATCCATCTATCCATCTATCTATCTATCTATCTATCTATCTATCTATCTATCTATCTATCTATCTATCTATCTATGTGTCTGTCTATCTGTCACCTTTATGTATCTGTCTGTCTCTGTCACTCTGTCTAATCGTCTATCTATAGCTCTGTCTGTGTCCTTTATCTGTCTGTCTGTCTGTTTATCTCTTTGTCAAATTTGTCTATCACCTCAACACACACTAAATCCCATATTCACCGTAGAAGCTCCACCCCACACAAACTCCTCTATGGAGCCCAGTGAGATCATTAAGAAATGTGTACAGCCGCTGTTTCACTCTGGATGGAACTGGAACTGGGTGTTGCTATGGTTACAGGTGTCTACAAGCACCACAAAATACCTGTGTTCACTCAGACCTGAACTATCGACTAATCACAAACCACCCTTCACCCCCTGAGCCTGGGGTTTGATACAACGTGCTCACACAGGAACTCCTGTAACTTTTCCACAAGCCACATAACTTGTGTTCCAGCTCCATTCTACAGATTTTGACTGAGATGTTTCTGTGTGAACAATTTGTTAAAAGGCCACGATAAACGTCTGTAAATGTTCTCCTCTGTGGTTGGAAATCCTGAACAGGTTCTTCGTTATGTTTTATCACCAGGCACTGGAGTCTCTGCTGAGCAGTAAGAGCGCTCCAGTCTCGTGTATGATCAGCGTTACTCGAGCCCTGCTCCAGAGTTTACAGGGGCAAGGTGAGGAGATCTTCACATTCTCACAGCAGTCAGTGTGTATAACTGTCTAAAGTCTTTCTTTACTCTTTTAATTATGCAAGTCATTACAGGTGTGTGTGTGTGTGTGTGTGTGTGTGTGTGTGTGTGTGTGTGTGTGTTGCAGACCCTGAGGCAGTGGATG
>MU551730.1:64198-79121 GCA_024362625.1 Silurus asotus
TATATATATATATATATTTATATATAATTAGTGATTAATCGGTTATCGGCGAGTAGGTCTAATTATCGTATCATTCAACCTTTAGTTATAAATGTAGCTTCATTATTTATTAGATTCACCCACCAAGTAAATGTTTTGATTTCAATAGCAATAAATATGGAAAAATGTCATTCTGACAGTAATAATGCTCTTTTAATAGGCGATATATCTTTCAAAAAGAAAGTGCAGAACAAAATAATAAACTAATTTATCATTAGGAGGCAAAATAAATACATTTAACATCACAATAAAATCTACAGTATCACTGCTAATCACTGCATATTCTGTGGTGCTCAGGGAAAAAAATGTGGGTACTCTTGGGCTTGTACATTGCTTATTCTCTCTCTCTCTCTCTCTCTCTCTCTCTCTCTCCTCTCTCTCTCTCTCTCTTTCTCTCTCTCTCACACACAGGTGATGATGGAGGTGGAGGATAAAGATGTGTTGGCTTCTCAGCTCTTGGTTTTGACTGGTCAGCGTCTGGCCTACTCTTTGTTTCACGCTCAGACTCAGACGAAAGCCAGCATGGAGCTCCTGGCCCGTCTCCCCCCCACCCTCTGTACTCTCTCTCTCTCCTCTCTCTCTCTCTCTCTTTCTCTCTCTCTCACACACAGGTGATGATGGAGGTGGAGGATAAAGATGTGTTGGCTTCTCAGCTCTTGGTTTTGACTGGTCAGCGTCTGGCCTACTCTTTGTTTCACGCTCAGACTCAGACGAAAGCCAGCATGGAGCTCCTGGCCCGTCTCCCCCCCACCCTCTGTACCTGGCTCAAAGCCATGGTGAGCTTCAGCTGAAAATCTCAGCCCTCACACTCAGGCTTCTGGAAGATGTTCTCAGGTGGAATTGCAAAAGTGTGAGGTATAAGTGGGATAATGGACGGATTTGTGTGTGTGTGTGTGTGTGTGTGTGTGTGTTTTCTACAGGACCCGAGCGAACTCCGGTGTCTCTTAGTGCCTCTGCAGCAGATCAGCCGCCTGGTGAGCCACGTGATCGAGATGCTGCCGGAGAAACATGGGCAGTACAACATGGCGTTGCATCTGCTGGAGACGGTGGACACACTGCAGGAAGAAGAGTGAAAGAGACAGAGAGAGAGAGGGAAGGGGGGGGGGGCCGGGGGGGTGGAGAATATTTTCATGTAAAATTCCATTGTCACTTTATAAGTGCACCAATTAAGATTCCACATTACTCCAGACGTATCCGGTCGGTCAGGACGTGGTCAGCGTTTTCAGTTGTGTACCCGCGCTAATTATGCTAATTAACCCATCTAATTAATCAATTAACTAATTAATTAACCACTCGATTCTTTACTTATTCATTAATTATGTAATTGCTTCAAATGGCAGTTGATTAACAGATGTGTGTTTTTTTTTTTTTTGCTGATTGTTTAATTAATGAATTGACAGACTTAACGATCAATTAACTAACTGACATTCATCATTAAATGAATGATTTTCCTCTAACAGCACCACACAGAGCATTTGGCATCATATATAAAGGTATTTATTTATTAATAAATTGATTTCTAATTTAATTAAAGTAATAAATGTATTATGATATATATGAATTTATATATATTTATACGTGTGTCAGACAAATACTGTGTTGTGCTCTTGTAGGAAAATACATCATGATGATGATGATGATGATGAGTCTCATACCACAGCAATGTTTCCAGTGATTTCCTAATTATAAACTTTGATCGCCGTGCCGACACTGGAGACTCCGCCCCTAAACCTTGTAAACCCGTTTTCGTAACCCGGTCCTCGTAAACCCCGTGTAAATAAACCGAGTGATCCGATGACCGATGTTTACGATTCGAAGTTACAAAAAAAATAGTGTTTCGAGCCGTCATTGCGTTTCTGTCGTAGCCGCAGTCGCGAAACCTGCGACCCCTGAACGCGTCTTGTCTGATCGAGCGTGAAAAGTCAGTGGAGGAAATAAGGAAGTGTGTACAACATGTGACAGAGGACAGGGGAATGTTAGATGATCAGTGTTAGCAGTTCTATGCATTTTAATGATGAAAAGCATGTCAGGGGTCAGGGGTCGTTAACGTCGCTCACTATTCTCCTGCAGAAACAGTCACGTGTATTAGTTCATCCTTAGCTGTACTATAATCAGGTTTTACTCAACCAGGTGCCGTTCGATCTCTACAGTCACATCTCTTCCCTTCGCTCTTCTTTTTTCCTCCTGGAGTTTGTATTGTAAATGTAATTTATGTGTCTATGACGGATCTGGTATTTTTCCCGCCTTCAGAGACGGAGGTATATTATGCAGAACAGCCGTTCTACGTTCAAACACTTCACTCCGAACGAGCTGCTGTTTCTTATCGTTCAAACCCAAATACACTAAAAGCGCTATATAAAAGATTTGCTGTGTTTTGCGTCGCCGTTGTTAATATAAAAGGAGGCATCCTTCCTGTAGCCCTACTATCAGGGCGTTAGTTTTTAGGGATGCAGATTAAAATATAATACAGCATGGGCGTGGCTAACAGGCGAATTATTTTTCTGAATTCTTTTTATTTTATTTACTTTGTACACAAGGAAAAAGCAGTAGAAAGCAGTTCTTCATTTACAGGTGCACTCGTGTCACTTTCCCCACAAACACACAGATTTACATAGAAATGTAAATAAAAAAATAAAACATTGGAACATATTTCATTCTATACTACAGTCTCTCAAATCTTCCCCTCACACACACACACACACACACACACACGTACGAACAAACACGTGAAAGTGATCCTTCAGGGAAATAAATACGTTTAGTGCAAAGTTTTTGAGGATAGCTCCGAATCTGATATTAAGCTCCGCCCACTCACAATAGCCACAACGAATCAGAATAACGATACCGTTAAAACAACTGGAATATCTTGCTTTAGCCTGGAGTGGGCGTGGCCAATTTTTTAAATCTATTTCAAGTGCAGTTTCATTCCTCTCCCCTAGGGGGCACTAATATACCAAGATGCTCCTTTAACGCATTTGTTGCACGTATTTTCTGAAAGCGTGCCGAAGGAATCAAAAGGTGCGTTCTGTGTCTGGGCGGAGGCAGGAGGTTTATTGGGCGATGACAGTCTGGCACCGCGGGCACAGGCAGTCGGGCGTGTCCGAGGTGTAGCGTCGACACCGGGGGCAGCGGGACAGAGAGATGGGAACGGCAGCTACGGAGTACGCACTTTCTTCACGGATCTCGCCACCTGCAAGACAAACAGTGTCAACAACAAAGACGCTAAGAACGTAGATTAGCGAGGATTAGCGTAGCGTCGTTACCTTCCAGATTGATGAGGAAGCTCCCCTTGCTGATGACCGCGTTGTGGGGAAGGTCTCGGGGCAGCACGCCTGTCAGGGTGGTACGTGACGCCATCATCAGCTCCGTCAGCTGAGAACACGTGGAGGTCGGTTCCTCCTGCAGGGACTGAAAAAGCAAGCAGGCGTGACTACAGGAAGTGCAGGTGCTTAGGACAGGAAGTCAATCTCGAGTTCGAGTTTTAGAGTTCACCTCCACGAGCTCGAAGAAGAGCCCGGGTTCGATGGCGACGGTCAGGTCGTACTCTGCCGCGTTGCATCCTGGGATGGAAGACAGGAAGGAGTCTCTGATGGCGCACGCCCCCTCTACGGCTTCCTCCACGCCGGGTTTCCTCCACACAGAGCTGCTTTTAATCCATCCACTCCGGAACACGCTCTCTCCTTCTGCACAACCAAAACGGTTTCTATGGTAACACCTCATCCGTAGTTTTATGAGATTTGTGGAAGGAGTCTCCAGTGTCAGAGCTTCTTCAGGAAAATATGACATGACATGTGACTATAAAGGGATAAAAAGTGTGTACCGTCGTGCCCCGGCGCGTGCTGGTACACCTCCTCGGCCAGGTGAGGGAGGATCGGAGCGATGGAGCGAGTCACGCCATCCAAAATCTCCTCCAGCACAGTCTGACATGACCTCCTGCCCAGAGAGTTCTCCCCATCACAGTACAGCCTGAGAGACACACAGGGGGGGGTATAAAGACCATGCAACACTTCTTATCCATTTAGAGTTACATTTAACATGAGAGCGCAACCTGGAGGCTGTTCTGGAAATTGATTGGACCCGTCCTGACCAATCAGGATCCAGCATTGCTCACCTGTCTTTGATGATGCTGAAGTAGAAGCTGCTCAGGTCTCGGGTGATGAAGGCCTGCAGGAGACGAATCACTCGGCCGCAGTCAAACTCACTGTATGCATCAGTTACCTTACACACACACACACACACGTTAAACACTTGTAAAAGGTTGTGTGAGTGATGTGAACACGCCTGATTCATCATTAACACACCTTAATGCTGAAGTCTCGCAGCAGGTGCAGTAGGTACTGGTCGATGTAGTGCATGTCTTTGGAGTCTACAGCATGAATGCGAGGGTCAAAACCATGTAGGTTCCCCAGCAAGAACCTCAGAGTGTTCCTCAGCTGCAGTGTGGAGTACCCGAGAGAGAGAGAGAGAGAGAGAGCGCTAATGAGGTCATTACAAGTGTTTATATCCTAAAACTATAATAGTGCTGTGTGTGTGTGTGTGTGTGTGTGTGTGTGTGTGAGACCTTGTTGATGTTCTCTCTGGCTGTGTTTAGTGCTTTGGGTCCAATCTGAACCTCAGAGAAAACGTTAGACTCTGCGACCCACCACCTCAAAACATCTGCACCGTACGGAGGAGAAACCGTCAGATCCTGAGAAAGAGAAAGAGAAAGGGATTGATGGTTGAATAGACTGATGGAGGTATGGTGTGAATAATTAAACGGATTGATAGACGAAAAAATGGATGAATGGATAGAAGGGAGAAGTGAAAGTTTTAAATATGGATGGATGGATGGATGGAGAGAAGATGAGCAAAGTTGGAATGATTCATGAATAAGCCCAGTGACTGATGGGTGGATGGATAGATATATAGATAGAGTGAAATAGGGATGGGATGGATGAAAGGATGGGTAGATTGCAACAAACTCTGAACAATGGATTAATAAATCAATTTATCCCAAAAGATCTAATGAATGAATAAAGTAAAAGATAAACAGACAGACTGATGAAATGAAGGAGAGACAGATAAATAAACGAGTGCCTCACTGTTCCTCCGTTAATGACGACGTTGGGGTCGACAACGTTACCCAGAGACTTGGACATTTTCTCTCCTTTCTCACTGAGCACAAATCCATGGACCACTAACGCCCTAAAACACACACACACACACACACACACACACACACAGAGAGAGACAGAGGTCATACTATACAAATTGTATTATCTATATTTTACATATAATATCTGTAACACACACACACACACACACACACCTGTAAGGTGCTTTGTTGCGCACAGCCACGCTGGTCAGCAGAGACGACTGGAACCAGCCTCCGGTCTGATCCTTCCCCTCGATGTACACGTCTGCCCTCGGGTCTGCGTCTGCAACACACCACAACTCAGGATTCCAAAAATGTAAAATACCGTCCAATGTAAAACCTAATCAGATCAGATCACGTGCTTATCTACGTCACAAAGCCATGAGGCGTGTCACGGAGGCGTGTCACGGAGGCGTGTGAGAGATACACACTGTGCGCCACAGACAACAGAGTTGTGAGTAAACAATATTAAAGGTGCAGTAAGTGAGTTTGTTGTGCAGATCAGGGTGAGTTTCTCTCTAAACTACATGCAGGGATCAGGGAGATTTCCAGTCAATGCTGTTATTGGGGAAGAGACACGGTGTGTGTGTGTGTGTGTGTGTGTGTGTGTGTGTGTGTGTGTGTGTGTGTGTGTGTTAGTTGACAGAAAGATTGTGTTGTTATCAGTTTGTTTATTTGTCCACCTTGTACTTTTAACCAGCCCCTTTTTCCTGTGTCAGCATCTTTCTCACCCGCTGAGGACACACACATGGAGATTAAACTGCTGCACATCTGGTTTAACACACACACACACACACACACACACACACGAAAGAATGGAGACACACCCTGTAGAACAGCAGCCCAGGACGTCCCACTGTCAAACCAGATGTCCAACACGTCCTCACCCCGCACGTAATCCGTCACAGCTCCGGCTTTACTCTAAAACACACACACACACACACACACATCACCTTGATGTTGATTATTTTACTACTCCAGCAGGACATCAGCCTTTTTATCTTTTACCTTCTTCAGTACGTCAGGAGGAAGTAGTGTTTCCAGTGGCTCCACCCACCAGCTGTCACTTCCTTTCTCTGCAAACACACTGGCGATGTGAGACACGGTGTACCTGTCAATCAAAAAAAAGATGAGTGGGTGTGGTACATGTCTGTGTTGCTGAATAAACGTGTGTGTGTGTGTGTGTGTGTGTGTATACGTACTTGTTGATGAGGGGTTCCCCAGTGTGTTTGTGGTAGAACACAGGGATGGGAACTCCCCAGCTCCTCTGACGTGAGATACACCAGTACGTCCTTCTGTCCAGCATCGCCAGGAGACTCGCCCGGGCCGACTCGGGCATCACACGCACCTTCTGCAGCACCTCCTACAGTACAGGCATGAAGATCCAGATCACAGCACGAGTCAATCAAAAAGTCATATATATAAGAATTAGGACACCTGACTCCATGAGCCGTATGTGGTTCTTCTCCATTTACCACAACGTTGGATGTTCATAAGTGTGTATTTTCCCTTCACTTGAACTTGAATTCCAAAACCTGGTCCAGCATGCGCACAAAGCCAGCTCCATGAAGATCTGCTTTTAGAGTGGAAGATCTTCTGCTATAGAGATCCAATTAAACACCCCAGAAACCTTCTCACCTACATCACTACCTGACTTCACTAACACCATTATAGCTGAAGGAATCTCCACAAAACCCTAGTGGAACATCTTCCCAGAAGAGTGGAGCTCATAATAACAGCACATGGGACTGAATGTAGAATGAGATGTTTCAAAGACAAAGACGGATGGAGTGAAAGACAGATGGATGGGTGGATGGAGTGAAAGACAGATGGATGGGTGGATGAAGTGAAAGACAGAGGGATAGGTGGACTAAAGAATGGGGAGAGGAGGATTAAAAAAAACTGGAATGATTGGTGCATAAACCCATTGACTAAAGTAAGGAGGGATAGATGGATGGATTAAATGAACTATGGATGGGGGGATAGATGAAAAGATGAATGGAGTGAAAAATGGATGGATGGATGGTAGCAAATTTGGATAATGGATAAACCTAAGGATAAATGAATGTATGGATTAGGTGAATAATAAATAGATGTATGGACGAGGTAAAAGAAAAGACAGATAAATAAACGAGTAGTTCACCGTTCCTCCGTTAATGATGACGTTGGGGTCGAAATCGTTACCCAGAGACTTGCACATAATCTTATAACCAGGTGTCCACAAACTTCCTGGTGTTTTTAACGAGCTCATCAGAGAACATGGAAAATGTTTGTTGTTAGTGTGAATATGCAAATGAGGAGCGCTGATAAGCCAATTGTGTGTGACCTGAATTTGCATACCGAAACAGAAAATATATCATATTTAAAACGGCTCTGCTGTTTTATGATGCGATAACACACAGGATTCGATGTGGGATTTTCAGATCCCAGGTCTTTAAAGGTTTACTGAGTCTCACCTCAGACTGAAATACAACTTTACCAGATCACTGGTTCTCAGGATCGTTCACCAGGTCATGCTAGCTCACCTTAGCCGTGTCCTTCAGGCTGGCCGTGTTGATGAACCACTGCTTGCTAGCTCGGATCACCAAGGGCTTCTTACTGCGCCAGTCGTACGGGTAACTGTGTACACACGGCTCCTCTTTAATTAAAGCTCCAGCTGTACGGAGCATCGAGATCACTGTAACACACACACACACACACACACACACACACACACACACACACACACACGTTTTAGCTGCTGGAACTAAAAGTATTATTGATATATATTGATGTTTTTCCAAACGTGAAACTCGTAATCATAACCTGTAAAAGACACGCGTGTTATGACATCATAAAATGCCAGAGCCAATCAGATTTCACTATAGATTACTGACAGAATGGGAGTAAAAACCCTGTTTATACTCAGGAGATGTTTTTTTTTGTGTGAAACCTGCAGCCACGTGAGCACAGTTTGTTCGCACGCTTGTTACGTATCTTCTGTACAGCTGTAAGGTTTCTTCACCATCGACGTGGAGGTGAAGGTTCTCAGAATCCGTGTCTCAGAATCCAAAACTCTGAAGTATTTAATGTGGATTATGATTATACAGCGCTTTCAGAGTGCTCATATGCAAAATATGTAATTTAAGACCCAGAGGTAGTGTTGTGTAAAAGTATTGGCACCTCTGCATCTGTTATGGTTGGGATATTTTTTCATTTCTGAATTTTCTAACCTGTAGATGTTCCGTATTCCAGGACACTCAGACCCTCCAGATCAGCACCGGCTGCCTCTGTGAACCTGCCCTCTTCATCCACTATACACTCCTACACACACACACACACACACACACACACACACACACACACACACACACACACACACCTTTATTTCCTGGCAAATTACACTTGAGAAGATCTGACTAGATGTTTGGTTGATTGACGCACCACAGGCAGGCTGAAGTGAGAAGCCACGCTGTAGTCCTCCATGCCGTGAGCAGGAGCCGTATGGACCAATCCGGTTCCTTTAGCCATGGTCACGTGATTAGCCGGCAACAGGGGAACTTCCTTTCCAGGAATTGTGGGATGCCGGCAAATTCCACCATCCAGATCAGAGCCTGGAGAAGAGAAAGAAAGAGAGAGAGATGATGATGATGATAGAGTTAGATAAGGAAAAGTGTGAGAATACAAAGGAAGACACCACATAAGCAATATATTTATAGTAAAAATATAAATATATATAGAAAGGAAGACAGAACACTGAGACAGACAGAAGATGAAGAGACATAGAAACAGGTGAAAGAGGAAGAAAAAGAGAGGGTGTAGAGGTGTAGGGGGATAGAGGTGTACATGTGTAGGGGTGTAAAGGTGTAGGGGGATAGAGGTGTACAGGTGTAGGGGTGTACAGGTGTAGGGGTGTAAAGGTGTAGGGGGATAAAGGTGTACATGTGTAGGGGTGTAAAGGTTTAGAGGGATAGAGGTGTACATGTGTAGGGGTGTAAAGGTGAGAGATGATGATGATGATAGAGTTAGATAAGGAAAAGTGTGAGAATACAAAGGAAGACACCACATAAGCAATATATTTATAGTAAAAATATAAATATATATATAGAAAGGAAGACAGAACACTGAGACAGACAGAAGATGAAGAGACATAGAAACAGGTGAGAGAGGAAGAAAAAGAGAGGGTGTAGAGGTGTACAGGTGTAGTGGTGTAAAAGTGCAGGGGGATAGAGGTGTACAGGTGTAGGGGTGTAAAGGTGTAGGGGGCAAAGGTGTAGGGGGTAGAGGTGTACAGGTGTAGTGGTATAAAGGTGTAGGGGTGTAAAGGTGTAGGGTGTAAAGGTGTAGGGTGATAGAGGTGTACAGTTGTAGGGGGTAGAGGTGTACAGGTGTAGTGGTATAAAGGTGTAGGGGTGTAAAGGTGAAGGGGGTAGAGGTGTAAAGGTAAAGGGGGCAGAAGTGTACAGGTGTAGGGGTGTAAAGGTGTAGGGGTAAAGGTGTACAGGTGTAGGGGTGTAAAGGTGTAGGGGGTAGAGGTGTACAGGTGTAGGGGTGTAAAGGTGTAGGGGGTGAAGGTGTACAGGTGTAGGGGTGTAAAGGTGTAGGGGTAGAGGTGTACAGGTGTAGGGGTGTACAGGTGTAGTAGTGTAAAGGTGAAGGGGGTAGAGGTGTAGGGGTGTAAAGGTGAAGGGGGTAGAGGTGTACAGGTGTAGGGGGTAGGGGGGTAGAGGTGTAGGGGTGTAAAGGTGAAAATGTGTAGGGGGGTAAATGTGTAGGGGTGTAAATGTGTAGGGGTGTAAATGTGTAGGGGTGTAAATGTGTAGGGGTGTAATTGTGTAGGGGTGTAAATGTGTAGGGGTGTAGGGGGTAGGGGTTTATTATATGTACCCGTGAATGTAGCCAGGTTTTGTAGTTCAGTGCCGAGTATACTGCTGAGGTTTGCAATGCGCTCAGTCGCCACCAGGAGGAGCTGTTCATCATCACCTCTCTTTACTAAAGAGTACCTGAAGAGTGAACACACACACACACACACACACACACACACACACACACACACACACGAGAATGTCAGAATGACGCTAATGAATGGGTAAGGTATAGTGGTATGTCAGGTGACGTGTGTGTGTGTGTGTGTGTGTGTGTGTGTGTGTGTGTGTAAAACTCACTGTGCTTTGGGCATGAAACACACTGCCTGGTTGGCTGGAATAGTCCATGGTTGCGTTGTCCACACCAGCACACACACGTTACCCTGCAACTCCCCTGCAAAACAGTAATGGTTGTGTAACGTGTTTTCGCTCCGCCGTGTGTGTGTGTGTGTGTGTGTGTGTGTGTGTGTGTGTGTGTGTGTGTGTGAGACAGAATAAGGAAGTGAACGTACCCATCATTGTGGTTAGTTTAGGTGGGATTGTGTTGAGAGGGAACGTAGCGTACACTGCAGTGCTCACGTGCTCAGGGTTATACTCCAGCTCTGCTTCTGCTAACGCTGTCCTACACACACACACACACACACACACACACACACACACACACACACACACACGGCGGAGAGAAAACACGTTACACACCCATTCCACTCTTATAATACATTAAAATGTATCAGGTTTTTCTCACCTGGATGATGGAGACCAGAAGACGGGTTTATAATCCTGATAAATCAAACCCTGAAACATCAGAGTCTACAATCAGTGCTCATATTCATTCATCCACTCATTCATCCCTTCTTCCATTCACTCATTCACTCATTCATCCCTTCTTCTATTCATTCATTCATTCAGCTTTACTCATGCTTGGACTTGTGGGATGGGAATAAATGAATGAATGAATGAAAGAAAGGTTGAGTTTAAATTCCAGCCATAACCAGCTGCTACTCCTGGGCCCCTGAGCGAGGCCCTTAACCCCATCTGCTCCAGATTCAGTAGATAACGAGGCTTCACCTTGCTGTGCATCTCCTGGAAGACGCGGAGCTGCGCCGCCTCGTACGTTCCGTTAAACGTGTAGTAAGCGTTCTCCCAGTCAGCCATGATGCCCCAGCGCTGGAACGCTGCACGCTGCCTCGCGATGGCGGATTCCGCGTACTCCCGAGCTGCACCACAAAGACGCAGGAAGTGGAACGAGTGATAGACTATAATCCTGTAACATCTTCACACTCGGAGCTTCAACAACTCCTCCTGACCTTTCTGTCGGATCTGTAGAGGACTCAGGTCTTTGGTGTCGAGTTCTCCCAGAGCTTTGAGCTCGATGGGAAGACCGTGGCAATCCCAGCCGGGGACGTAGCTCACCTTCCTCCCTCGCAGCATCTCAAAGCGATTGTGAACATCCTTCAGGATCTGCAGAGAGAGCAACAAGAAACATCTGACACGTTTATCTACACGAGCATTAGATTGCTACGTGCTTCTCTTTAGACACCGCAGTCTGGATTTATCTCCACGTGCTGCTTTAATAAGTTCCACTCCTCTGAGAAGATGTTCCACTAGGTTTTGTGGAGGGTGTTAGTAAGTCGGGTGCTGATGAAGGTGAAGTGAGGAGGCCTGAAGTTACCTTGTTGAGGGCGTGGCCGACATGGGCGTCTCCGTTGGCGTAGGGCGGCCCGTCGTGGAGACAGAACTCCTTCTTGGATTTTCTCTCTCTTTGCCACGTGTAGAGCTGCTCGAACCCGCAGTCCTGCACGTGCAACAGTGCGTTAAGAACATATCATGACGTGTTTATTTTAGTTTGGGGGTTCAGAGAGATTCGGTGTGGCGAGTTTGAAGAGAGCGATGCGGCGGCGCTTTAGTGCCTCACCTCACTTTATCTCATCTTCTCAAACAGATCGACCTCCAGAGCTTCACGACTCAAACTCACAACCTCCTGATCATCATCTCATAGATCTAAAACTGTTTTATTCACGAGGATAAAAACCTAAACACGCTCTGTTTTACACGTGTTCTGATCGGCGCTCGGTGAATCTACTGATCACGAACATACAGTTCAACATCAGATCAACATCAAGCAGAAGATTTAGAGAGGAACAAATGATGAAGAAACTCCAGACTTGAACTCACCACAACACACGTGACCTCATTTACATAATTTATTTAAATTGAAGACAAAAACCTTTGTACTTTTACTGAAGTGAAAGTTTAAAGGGAACATCTGGTTCTATGGTTTGTGTTCATTCATCACTGGTAATATAAAGGCTGGTCGGTATACCGGTATAATGTCGATATCGTGATACAATTACGCGGTACACTTTTGTGAAAGATATCGTTATCATTATTATTTTGCAGGTGTGTGTGTGTGTGTGTGTGTGTGTGTGTGTGTGTGTGTGTGTGTGTGTGTGTGTGTATATATATGTATACCCGCTGTATCTGTAGCTCGACATCCAGAAGTTTCTGCCCGCTGAGCTTCATGGGGAAGTGTGTGCGGGGGAGCAGGACGGTGTGTCGGTACTCCGCGGGTGTCTGAGCTCCAGACCCGGGGGCGGCCGCTGCGTCCCCGGCGGAACTAAAGGAGAGAGCGGCCCGGAACGCGGCGACTCTCCGCGCACCGAGACCCTGCCCCCACCTCCGCCCTGCTAAAGCGGAAACACGGCACAGAAACATGTGTGGAAGTAAAAACTCCTCTTTTTTTTACCCTTTAATTCACTTATCAATTAATACAGTTACATTAGTGTTCAACGTGACCTGCACACCGTGTCGCCTGTCAGCAGCTGTTTCCACCCGGAAGCTTTGAAAAGACGCACACTCACGGATGCTGAGAAGGGACATGTGTGGGTTTGGGCGTTACAAAATCGCGTTTCTGGAGTTTTTGTTTACGGTTTTTCCTCATTTGCTTTGTTTTATATCAGGAAGAACATTTATCTAAACAATGTGTACAAACAAAACAAAATCCTCAGTTCATCTCTCAAAAAATGTGTCAATGATCATCTCATTATCATCAGAATGACGAGTTCTTTTATTATTGTTTACAAACAGGATCATCACAATGTTTATTCATGTTCTCAGTATGATGCACAGTTTCAGTGTCTCCTGATATAAACTATGGTTTGGATTCTGATGATTAAAGTCTGAATTTCTTCTGTTTCATTGAATGGATTGTGTACGAGTGTCTGCTGTTTCCTACAGTATCAGATGTTTATGTTCACGATGAATAAAATAAATTCTACTGGTTTCACCTGAACAGTTTTAACCTCCAAAAACATCTCAGCATCAGTTCATTGTGTAGGTCATTAAATATAAAATGATTAAATCAGTCGTCAGAATCTTTCATCTAAACTTTCTACTAAACTTTTATTGTGTAAATGTGTTGAATTGATGAATTGTGTAGATGAATGTTGAAGGTCACTGATGAAGGCGAGTGAACGAAATCAGATCAACCGATAATCAACCAGTTCTCTAAAACAGGTCAAAGGTGAATCTCGTGATCCTTCAGTTAGTGACAGACGCCAAAATACACAATTACAATTTACAACCAGGAAACAAACAAAAACACTAATACAGTAAAAGTGTGAATTCTGTCTGGTCTTTTACAATCAACATCAATCAAAGATCCACTCAAATAAACACTTTTGTGCTGCTGAACTCAAACAGAAGAAATTCAGACTCATGCAGTTTTAATCATCAGAATCCAAACCATAGTTTATATCAGGAGACACTGAAACTGTGCATCATACTGAGAACATGAATAAACATTGTGATGATCCTGTTTGTAAACAATAATAAAAGAACTCATCATTCTGATGATAATGAGATGATCATTGACACAAATATTTACTTTTTTTGAATGAAGGATTTGAATAAAAGTTCAGGTTTTTGTAAGAAATCCAGTGTTTTGTGCTGTTTGTACACATTGTTTTGAAAAATTTTCTTCCTGATGTGAAAATCTAAAGGATGATTTGAGAAATAAATCAGAGCAACTGAGAAAAACGGAGACAAAACCCAGTAAATAAATAATAAATAAAGCACACTGTGTACAATCAAGCAGTTTTGCTGAGTTTGTTTTTTTCTAAACTTTGTGATCACATAAATTCAGATGAAGCCTCCTGCAAAAACTGCACTTTCAGTAGTGAACTGAAGATTTATATCGATTTACATGCACATTAGATTTTATTACTCTTAAGGAAAACACCTGAACACCAATCTGATCAGACTCAGTCTAATCTAATCAGTAGTGTGTTGCGGTGTTCATATGAGCATAAAAAAAAGAGGTAAAAAGTGATTTTGAAGGGGACATGATTGTTCCTGTCAGACTGAGTGATTTCTGAGGATTTAAAAATGATAATAAATTACTTATAAATAAAAAAAAATTACAGAGGATATTGCGCCTTTCAATTACGAAAGAAGGATATTGCGCATGCGCAGTGAGCACACCATGACCACTAAGCTGTGCGGTAAATAAAACAGTTCTGTTTCTCACAAAGTGTGTCTTTCATTGCATAATCACGCCCCCCCCCCCTTCCAACCCCGTTCCAAAAATAAAAATAAACCACAAGGTGGCGCTGTTCCCACGCCTCGTGCCTGCATGTGGCGCACCTTCACTTGCGTACAGGGGCAGTTTTTATATTTACAAGAGAGAAATAATAAAACATTCCTACATCTATTTATCAAGTTACTGTTGTAATTAATATTTTAGTTACATTAATATGTATTTATGTTAATCATCATGAATAAATTAATTATATTTATGTAAATTCCCCTGAACCGCTTCGTTTACACCCAATTAAAGCCAATGAGAAAAGAGAGAGAGATAGAGAGAGAGAGAGAGAGAGATAGAGAGAGAGAGAGAGAGAGAGAG
>MU551730.1:79146-99146 GCA_024362625.1 Silurus asotus
GGGGGGGGGCGTCCACATGACGTCATGGGGCGCTTGCTTTATAAAACCCTGTTGGGCTCGCGCTCATGTGCAATAAACTCAGAACAGATCTTCAGGTGCGCGTGTGATAGAGAAGAACCGAGGAACCTTCACCATGAATAAAGTTCTAATGGCGTGTTTAGTGCTGGTGCTGATTGTGCAATTCGCAACGCAGGTGTGTAACACACACACACACACACACACACGAAGTTTAGGTTTTTTTTTTTTATTTCTTATTGTAGTTTTATTTAATTCTGCAGCGCTGTAGAGACTCATTGATGCACCTTTTCGCACGGGCTTGATTTTATCATCCTCATCCATCCATCTCTCCATCCATCTCTCTTTCAATCCATCCATCCTAAATCCGGTTTAATCTCATTTAATCTGCGCATCACTGTTTTCCAGTCGCGCGACATTCATTCAAACAAATTAGCGGCTTTTTAATTAACGCATTTTGTTAATTAGTCTTAATTACTTGTTGCTTCAAAATTGTAGTAATTAATTAGACTGAATTTTAGGAAGATGTTTGTGGGGGTTTGGGTGAAGGAGTGTTCCTGCTCATGCTTCAGTAAACCTGCCGTGTTATTTCCTTAATTCGGATTGATTCTAGTTGAATCTGGTTTTTAGTTTGTTGCTCCTTCACCAGACTTGTTTTTGTTTTTCTGCACTGGTTTGTGGTGTTTTTAGTTCTGACTAAATCCTAGATCACGGTTGTACATGTGACCGGGTGTAATGTCCTGTCTGAGATGTTTTACACAGGATGTTGTTTGGTGATTTTGAAGACTGCTAGAAGATCATGATCTCATCTTAATTAGTTGAGCTGCTGAATTTCTAATGTTCTCAATCTGACCTCTTTGTCTCCTCTGACGCACAGGTCGATTCTCAAAACACAACTGCAAATGGCACTACCACAAAAAATGGAGGCTTCATGGTGCTGCACAGCATCTTCAGCCTGGTCCTGCCTGCTGGCCTGCTCGCGTTTCTGCTCCATGATCTCCGCTGGTGAACCTCTGGCGTCGACAAATGAAGGATGGAGCCACGCCCGAAGAGCCTCACTTTCTAAATCCTTGCGTTGAAATGGAAACGATGCCATGCTGTGAACCTACTGGAGATTAAATTATTCTTGGTGGAGGACCTTTTTTCTTTTTCTTTTTTTAAGGATCTATAAACTGAAGCTCTTTTTGAAGTCTCTCACGAGGCGTTCAGTCGGTTCCTATGATGCCCAGGAAATGGTTTTTTTGCGATTGAGGCTGATCAGGAATTGACCCGTTCCATTTTTCATTAGTGATTTTTAATAATAAAAATGTCACTGTAATTTTGTATGAATCTTTAATTGTTCCAATTGTAACTCTACAATAAAAAAATGGTTCCTCCACTGGTTTGTTCTTTGTGCCTTCTGTCATGCTTTTTCATCCAGTTCCTCGTTTCAGACCCAGTGATTGGATCAGTGGTGTTTACCACAAACTTCCTGTCATTCAACAAGCAGAAAATGATTCTCAGACTGTTTTCATGGTTCAGTAGAGCAGCAAAGTTCCTGATTCTTATTTTGAGTTTTTTTTATTTCCATTGATAAAATAAAATATTCCCACAAAGTATCTCTAAAATTGACACAATTGTGCATAATGATGGAGTGCCTCAGAACAGCTGACGTACACCTGACACGTCGACGGTAAAAATCCCACAATTTGAATGCTTTACGCTAGCAGCAATGGAGAAATGCAAAGCATGCTAATAGTTGGAAACTTCTGAGAATATATTGGTCACTTTTGTGTATCCAAGGTTTTCTCTGTAATCCTAGAGCTACCTTTTCTGATTAATCAGATCTTATTGAAATTCACATTTGAAAAAAAAAAAGCAAGTGATTTTGCATTTTAGTAGTTCAAGTAATCAAATGTTTGTTTCCTGATGGGTGTGGCCTCTCAGGATGACTCCACCCCCTCACGAATCATCTACACTCTGGCTTTCGTAGGTCATGTTCATGTTAAATCTTAATTTAAAAAAACGACAATTCCTCTCCTAGTGGCCTTCCGTCCACACGTTTTTTTTAGTCAACGGAAACGTAGCTTTCTGAAAACGCGATACAAAGTGGATGCATTTGCATTTTTTTTTTTTGCTTTTGCATTTTCACGTTAGTGTGAACTGCATCTTTTATCGCTGTCCTTGGAGCATGGTGGCAGAAAGTAAATAAACACCATGCTGAAATGTCTCTCCGCTGAAGCGTCTCATGTTTCTCTCCTGCACGGTTTATTTGCTTGTGTATTGGGACGTAACGTTCTCGGTCATTTCTGTGCAAATTGAAAACAAAAATGTGGATGTGGAGCGTTTTTAAACAAATCGCGTTTTCAGAATTAGTCTGATGAATGTAGAGATAGCGGTTGTTATGGGATCTTAACCCAGATAAGCTCGTGTGATTGAACAGAGCTCTCCGCCATCATGAACCCTAATCGGCTAGTTTTTGGAGAATCTGTTCAATGCTCCTGGTTCATAATCGCCTGAATGACTTACTGACTCATTTTAGTTGGGTTTTTTTTTTCCGTCACCTTCATTTGGGCAGCGTTTTCCTTCTTTCAGTTTCAGTTCTGTAGGATCTGAGCAGAAGAGAGATGGTTACATAATTAATTTCTCACCGCTTGAGAAGAGCTTTCACTTGCTCTTCCATCAGATATCTTGAATTATCTTCACGCGTCCTGGGTGTACATTATTCTTTAAAAAGTTCTCGACTAAACTTGGCCTTGCTGACGCAAGAAGGTGGGAGCTTTGAAATCCGAGATTAAGACGAAGCTAATGAAAGTGAGATTGTCAGCTTTTCGAACGCTCTGCTGATTAGCATGCTAATCCCAGTTTCTCATAAATGGATATGTGTAAACCTTGGATTATCCCAAACCTCAGCCGTATGAGACACAGACCTGCTGTCAACTCTTTATTCAGACACAATTACAGATCGTATATTTCTACAAGTTAAAGAAATTTCGGTTCTTTTAAGTGAAACGGGGGCTTCTGATCGATTCGCCAATCACAGACTTATTGCGGTCTTTCAGTAATAGCAAAAGTTGTTGATCAACTTGTTCACGGTGATTATTAATCAGCAGGAATACCACAAGATTGATTAGTTACTGAACAAATAATGAGGTCTCTGTAGGCCAGATTCATCACGCTTGCAAACAGACACATCAGGATTTCCTGTTGAGGTTTCCTGCTATTTGTTGGTGTGGGCAAAAAAATATATGGAAGCCTTCAGATTTCAAGCAGTTTATTTCACCACCTTGGTGCCATTACAGAGAAAAGTATTGAAGTCCTTGTAACGAGAGAGATGGTGAGAGCAGGTGAGGTTTTTTTTGGAGGGTGGGGGGTTGGGGAGGGGGGTAACAGTAAGATTTTAGAGGTTGAAAAGTCTGAATTTGGCTTTGTTTTAAACCTCATGCACGTGGAACCTTCAGGATTCCTTTGTAGTGGTGTGGAAGAACTTATGAAGGTTGTAAACGAGTCGTCCGGGTGCATTCTGGATCAGTTGCAGAAGCCAAACCATATCTGACAGACGCCATTATCTATAGCAAACTATAATTACCTTATTTTTCCTACTGAGTACTTGAGAGTGAAGGGTTTTGCTCAGCTTGGTGATGCGGGGATTTAAACTTACAACCTTCTGATCTACTACTAGTTCAAATAGCTTTCTGAGGCACAGGAGGAAGGTGCACGAGTCCAGAGTTCAGATGAAGTTCTGAATAATCTGATGTTGTAAAGCAGAAATTACCATGAGCGTGTCCTTCCTTCTAAACATTATGTAAACTAAATGAGGCGACAAGATAACACCACAGTTCTGTTTTGTTTCACTGCTCATGTAAAACAGGAAATAAGTGCTAACTTCAGGTATTAACTACATTTGTAAGTATAGGATTAATTTAGGGTTCGTGTATAAAATCAACGCCCTTTTTTTTTCTTTTTTCTTTTGATGCTTCACACACACACACACACACACACACACACACACACACACCGTTAAAACAGGATGCTTCTGTGTGCAATTGTTTTTTTTTCTGTTGCAAGTAAATGTTTGCTGAAGGTCGCTGTTTCCGAGTATCTCATCTCATGTATATATAACTATAGTCTCCATGTACTGGCACAAGATGTACACCATCACCTTGTTTTAAAACTAACACCTTAGCAACAGATACACCGGTTGTATGTAGCCACGTTTGAGGCCAGGTTGAGTTCTTGCGGATTTTTTTAAACAATTTGTAAATTGGGATAATGACCAAAACCATTTGTGTTTTTTTTTTTTTTTTGCTTCTAGGCTTCAGGCCTTTCAGTTTGCAAGGAGCTGAAAGGGTTATTAATAATTTAATAAACTTAAAAAAAAAAGCTAGAAAACAAGAACGCATTTGTTGAGGTAACGTAGTGAACACAGTGTAAATAGCTGTCTGAAAACTAGCTTCTCTTTCAGCTAGCTGATTAAATGAGATGAATAGCAGCAGCTACAGAGAAGAGCTGCATGTTTGTGTTGATACGTTTTAGCATGTTTAAAATTACTGCTAACTTTACCTCAGAGTTTTACTGGAAACGTCTTGAGGAGCCCACAGACTGGGCCACGTTTCGCAAAACACCGCTAATGTATAGTGTTTTTTCTGAATTCTAATCAACACCATTTTGAATTTGTGCTAATCAGAATGCATGCAAGCTAAACAAAGCTGCTTAGCATTTCTGAAGGTGGTGCATGAGTTCATTCTTAATGAGGAGGCATATAGATGTAGCAAACCGGGCAATTAAAGATAGAAAGAAGGAATAGTATGATGAGGTTTCAGGTTAGTTAAGCAACTTGATGTTCATGCATCTGGGTTCATGTTTGGGAGAAAGTGTGTTTGGAGTTTAACGCCAGGCCACTGATCTACTAAACTAGATTCAGTTTTGTGTAGCACTGTATACATGTGAACAAACACAATGATGCATCCTGAAAAAAACCCCACACAACAGGAAACACCTGCCTGCTTTACCGCGCTGTGCAATGCAAAGTGAAAACCTCAAAGTCTGGAAGTCTATAAGAAAGGTGTTATCAAAAAGCAGCCAGGTTTTTACTGTAACTGTAAGTAATTAAGTGCATTTAATGAAGTGTAAACATGTGGGTTTATATGGACACATGCTGGTCCCTATAAATCGTGTCTTTCGGTGTTTCCTGACCAAAAGGAATGAAATGCATGGAGTTCTGAATGAGTTTTGTAAAGTCTACAACACTATTGGACCCCTCACCCCCCTCACCACACACACACCTACACACACACACACACACACACACACACACACACACACACACACACACACACACACACACATTATGGGAACCTCTTTGATTCCCCTGTTCACATGACAAAAGCCCCCATTGTCCCCCAAGAGCCAGAATGTTTCAGCCTGCAATTTTACTCGTCCATCTTTCTTTCGCTTTTCATTCCCCTCTCTCATTGTTCTCACTCTATCATCCAAGACATCTCCATCTTCTCATGCTTATCAGTCAGTTCCTTCAATCCTTCTCTTTATCCATGTCTCTCTTGTCATTTCTACTTCAGGGATCCATTGTCTAGCTTTTTCTGCGAGTGCCATGTTTGTAACATTTACAGTGTGTGTGTGTGTGTGTGTGTGTGTGTGTGTGTGTGTGTGTTTATTTGATCCTCAGAGTCACTCTAAAGCTGAGCTCAGGATCTTCTCCTGCTCTTGCGGTACACATGAACACAGGTAAAAGTTTGATACTTGATGGCTTCTTCCTGCTCACTGGTCCCAGTCTAATTGCTTTCACCTAACATTTAATTAGGGGTATTAAAGCAGGAACCTAGTCTGTAGATCATTGTACCTGAGCTTCATCTAATTTGCTTCAATTTGTTTAAACAAAAATAGTTTCCACAACCCAGGGTTAAAATTTCTATTTTTGGAGATGGCAAGCGACATTACAGGAAGAAGGCTGAACTATGCTGTTGTAATGGAAGTTCCCGAAGCATCTACAATAGGAGCTCAGTGTGGACGTGTGATCTGATATCATTTCTCGAAAACTGGAGAAATATTCAATATTTATTGAGAGGATCAATGCAAATTTTTAACAGGCCTTTAATAGCACTAATTACATGTTTTGGAGCACTGAATACTCATATAACTTCTCTAAATATTATAATAAAAACTATTAAATAGACTGATTAGTTTCAGTATAATCATTTATGAAAGAAAAAAATGTTCACAGGTAGAAATTTTGCAGAACACCGATTTAACTTCATCTCCAAACACATGGAACAGTGTGAGATTCTCCTTATAATATGGATATTCAACAATGGTGATTTATTTGTATATACATATATATATATATATTATCTTATATTACATTATGACCACCTGCCTAATATTGTGTTGGTCCCCTTTTTGCTGCTTTAACAGTTGTGATCTACATGAACTTCTTCAGCAGTTTGAGCTACAGGAACTCATCTGTTGGATCAGACCACACAGACCAGCCTTCGCTCCTAACGTGCTTCACTAAGCCTGCCCACAACCCTGTCGACGAATCACCACTGTTCCTTCCTTGAAATACTTTTGATAGACACTGACCACTGCAGACCAGGAACATCCCACAAGAGCTGCAGTTTTGGAGATGCTCTGACCCAGACGTCTAGACGTCTCAATTTGTCAAACTCACTAAAAATCCTTACGCTCACCCATTTTTCCTGCTTTTAACATCAACTTTAAGAACAAAATGTTCACCTGCTGCCTAATAAATAAATCCACACACTAACAGGTGCCATGATGAAGATCATCAGTGTTCTTCACTTCACCACTCAGAATGTTATAATCTTATAATGTCCTAATTGTGAGTTGAGGAGGTTCCTGGGGTGCAGTCAGTGTTCACATTCATCCCAAAGGTGTTCAATATGGTTGGAGCTGTTTTCTCGACTTATTTGCTTGCAAAAAATACTACAATTAACCATTTGTGTGTGTGTGTGTGTGTGTGTGTGTGTGTGTGTGTGTGTGTGTGTGTGTGTGTTTAAGATCAGTCCTTGAATCCATCCACCAGAATTTGAAGGTATAATATAAAGAGGTTTATTGTCCCGTAAAGAGGTTTGATGGTTGATGAAGTCGTAGAAGGCCGAGACTTGAGACCTAAACAAAAACGTCTGAAAAGGTCTGGTAGCTTCAGAGTTCCAGGTTCAAACCTGAGCTCTGGTTTCTGTCTATGTCGTGGTTTTACATAATACCTAAAGTGTTTCCCATGAGTTCTCTGGTTTCCTCTGAAAACAAAGTGGTAGGTGGATCAGTGACTCTAAAATACCTTTAAAAGTGTGTGTGTGTGTGTGTGTGTGTGTGTGTGTGTGTGCGCACTAAAGCATGACTGGTTCCCGGAGAACCTGGTCCTCCACATTTCCTCCTGATTTATCTCATCAGGTGTGTAAGAGCTGAGAATGAGGAGATCACTCCAGAGTAAATCGAGGTTCTTCGGTTCTCCAGGGGGCATGCTCTTTAATTTAAACATGATGTTCAGAAAACTGTATTGTCCCGAACTTTGCCTGAGGAAGAAAAACTGTTAAACATCTATTATTCATTTAGAAAACGGAGTAACAGATGTTCAGTCTGCTCTCTGACAGAGGCTTTAATTATATCTACAGTATATATAATCCAGGTGGAGGTGTGAGGTGTTCCAGGATGTTGGTGCACGTTGTGGAGGTGAAGAACGTCCTGAGGTGAGGGTGTAACACCTCACACCAAGCTGTGGGTATCATGATCACGTCTCAGCATTGATGCTCTCGCTCTCTAGTAATAATGAAGCTGTTGGAGGTAAATTCTGGTGCTGTTTTTTTTGTTCTATTTCTCATTTGAACGTTTTCTTCTCTAGTTGGACAAAATCCCTGTATTCCCCATAGAAGTTGTACCACATGTAAAACTCCTCCAGCTTAGTATGGTCATTAGGAATTTGGTGTCTCTGTGGTACAGGTTTTTCAACAGCGTAATGAGAAACAAATGCAAACTATTAGAAGAGCCTCTATGTTTGGATTGTTACAGAATATTTTTATGTATGAGGCTTAGATCATTTTCCATCACACACACACACACACACACACACACACACACACACACACACACACTCTTATCAGAAATCTCCAAAAATATCATCAGGCTGTAGTTTGAGAGCAATAGACTCTGGTGATTCTTCTTGAATCCGTCTGAAAGAATTCGCATTTCTGGATGTTTGGAAATGAGAAGTGTTGCTTCCTCTGTCATATCGTCTGTGGTCCAAATGCAGGTTCCTGATTGTTGCACGTTAGATATTAACCCTTACCCTCCGTCAGGTGCTGATGGTAAAACCTTCTGAGGAAGAAGCTGAACTGGTTTTAATGGCTCTAATGGGAAATGCATTGGTCTGAATGGAAACTGAAATTCTACAGGAAATCTGTCACCCTACATTTCATTCCATTAAAGTCCAATAAAAAACTTTTTAGGACACCATTAAAAGAATTAGGACACCGTAAGAAGATGAGTAAGGAATATGAGGACACTACAGGGAATTAGGACACAATTAGGGAACACTATATAGAACACTATTAGGATACCATTAGGGAACCATGGGACACGATTAGGCTTCCTTAGTACACCAGTAGGACATGATTAAGGACCATTAGAACACTATTAAGAGAATTAGGACACCATTAAAAAATAAGTAGGGACCATGAGGACACCATACATGGAATTAGGACACCATTAGAGTATGATTAGGGACCATTTGGACAACAATAAGGGAACATTAGAACACCAACAGGAGATCATTAGGACACCATTGAAGGAAGTAGGACACCTATAGGGGACCATTAGGACACTAATAGGGACCCTTAGGACACAATTAAAACATGATTAGGAACCATTGGGACACCATTAGGGGAATTAGGACACGAATAGGGGACCATAAGAGCACCAACACCATTAAGGATCCTTAGGATAGAATTAGAACATGATTAGGGAAGAATAGGACACCAGTACGAGACAATTATAATAACTTTAAGAGGACACCATTAGAAAATTGGTGATTTCAATAGAGGAATTGGTGGACCACTAGAACTCCATTACGAACCCATAGGACACCATTGGAATATGATTAGGGTCTAATAGGACACCATTAGATGAGTTACCATTGGGGGACCAGTAGGGACCATTAAAACACCAATAGGACACCAATTAGACACCATTAGGTTTCCATATTTCACTACATTTCTACAGAGGGTTTCGGGGTAAAAAGAATGATTTTAATATAATATAATGGTCTGTAATGGAATTTGTTATTTGTTCAAGTATCTGTGCTGGTTTTTCTTTTGTTTTGTGTTTTCATCAGGGAACCAAAGCTCACAGAAACACTTGAAAAAAGGATTTCTCCTATTCCATTTTCTCTGTGCTTTACACACTTTGCTGGAGGTCACCGTCCTAAAACTGGACAGAAGGTTTGAAACGAGGAAGAACAAAAGAATGCAGAGTGGAAAGAGGAAAAAAAAAACACAAAGGCCTTCTTTTCTCTGTTCCTCATTTATGCTGAAGCTTCATACAGATGCCATTTGTGCGTAGCATGGAGTAATTTATCAGGTAATATAATACATACATACACACACACACACACGGCTGGTTTTATTTGTGTGTACAAGTGTGTGAACTGTCCCTTGGTGCTTCTAACAGGAAGTTTATCACTTCCACTCGATGACCACCATCACCACCACATGAACAAATACAGTACAATGCCAGAATAAGACTAAATCATTTTACACGTATGTCGTCAGTGTCCTATAAATAAATGTTAACATTTTAAACACGGACGTTCAGCCTTTTACACAAGCGACAGGTCCGGCTGCGACGCTCTGGTCTCGTCTTCAAGCCAGGCTTTGTTGCTCAGGGCAACTTCTCCAGAGTTGTCATGGTAACATAAGGAATCTGAGATGGTTGTTTAATGCCATCTACACACACACACACACACACACACACTAGCAGTTTATCTAGTGCAAAAAAAGAATAAAATATTTGCGATACATTTTAGAGACTTTTTTTGTGATTAGTGATCAAAAATCCACTTTTTGAGTTCAGTGTCAGCAAGGTGGAGTTGAGGATGGCTGAATATCTCATGGTCCAGCATTCCTGACGAGCTGGCATCCAGCTAACTACCTAACAGAAATGAACATTGTTGTGATCTTATCTCAAGAAATATGGCATCAGTCTGCTGGTCTTTGTTCTACACTAATCGTTCATGGGTCGTTTTAAATACAAGTCACTGATAAATCAGTATTCACTGAAAATGTGCATTTGCACATTCCAGGTTCTCCTGTGGTCCAGGTTCTTCTGGGTTTCAGGTTCTCCATATTTCAGATTGTCTACATTCCAGGTTCTCCCATATTTCAGGATTCAGGTTCCAGATTCTCCTGTATTCCAAGCTTCCCTGTGCTTCTTGGTCTTCTGTGTTCCAGGTTCTCTACATTTCAGGTTCTCTATATTCCAGGTTCTTTGTATTCCAAGTTCTCTTATGTTACAAGTTTAACCATGTTCCAAATTATAAAACATGCCAGGTGGACAGGTTCTCCTCTAACCTCTGGATACCTCTGAATTCTGGAAGGTAATGCTTCAGAGCTCAAAGCACAGCCAGCATCTCTAGGCAATTGATATGCCACACATTCCACAGAGACATTGGGAAGAGTAGCCGCTCATCCACCATGTGAGGGAAGCATCTGTCAAAAAGCAATACAATGAAGACCAGGAACTCTCCACACATCTAAGGCATGTAGGGCTCTATGCATGACCATTTATCGTACGGAATGGGTTGGCCCTTCAAGAGAACTCTCGGATCCTGAGCTACCACTGGAGGGCCAAGACAACCAGCTGCTCCAATTTATCCAATATTACCCAATTGTCGATATAATTTAGAATGCAGATGCCACAGAGTCTCCGCGGGACCAGTGCCACATCCACACACTTTGTGAAGGTGCAGGTGAGAGGGCAAGACCAAAAGGAAGGACCTGAAAATCAGACCTCAGGAACTTCCTGTGAGACAGAAGGATGGATATATAAAAGTATGCATCCTTCGGATCTATAGATAGACATGACATTCAATAGACCTGACATCCAATATTCAACGCAACCCTCCGTCCTTTTTAGGAACTATAAAGTATTGGCTGTAGAACCCGGATTCTCTGTCTGAGGAAGGAACCAACCCAAAGGACAGTATCTACTTCTTGTTTCATGACCAGAGCCTGCTCGGGCCCCACCAGGGTGGGGCACACCCTGTTAGACCGAGGTGGGCAAGACCCAAACTGAATTGTAAAGCCTCTGTCTACAGTGTGGCCACTCTATGTCAAGTTTGCAGAGGCTTGGGTCACCACCCTCAATAGCTCCACAAAGAGGACTGGCTGAGGGGGTGTATCTGAGGGCTCGCCGACATCCATTCCCTTCCCCTCCTCAGAGTAAGAGAGGTGGAGCTGCTTGCTCTTAACACAAAGGGAAGAAACCAGCAAATGGCATGCTTCCAAACCTTGTGAGAGAACACTGGACCCAGCAAGTAAGAAAGGAGAAAGGAACAAGTCCATCTTTAAACCATCTTTGACCTGCAAGCCCCAGGTCCTCGAACGGCCTGCATAAGGTTTACTGTAAATTTCCAAACAAATAATAATCCTAATGCATGAACTAAAGCTGCGCTACTTTTATTTTAAGAACTTTTTTATTCACGTGCACTTGACGCAATACGTAAATAAATGTTGCGCATTATTGAATCTGTCACAAGCAGACGGTTTTAGCCCTCAAAAATGTCTGCGCAAGCCAAAAAAAAAAGGTAAATGCTGAATGCAGGGTTTTCAACAAAACATGGACTGTTAAGTTTTTATTTACTGAAGTCAGAGGTACAATTTGAGCCGCATTACGAGAAAAACATGCTTAGAAATACAAAAACCTGACTGATACTGAAAGGGTGCGAAAATCTGAAGCTTTGCAAGCTAACCTACAAAAACAGCAAGACTTTTTTACCAAGCTTCATGCATCCAGGGATGCAGCAACCAAGACCAGCTTTGTGATATCCCCCACTGTCGCTAAAAACAGTAGGTCAGTAGGGAGTTTGTGAAAGAGTGTTTAGTGTACTCTGCAGCACTAATATGCCCTGAAAAAAAAGAAGCATTTGAGGAGGTCTCGCTGTCCAGGCGAACCGTGATGGGAAGGATCGAGGAAACAGCTACAACATGAAGTGGCAATTTTTGACTTTTTCTCCTTGGCTAAGGACAAGATTTGTGATGTCTGTGACACTGCCCAGTTACTAGTATTTTCTTTTATGGGATAATAGACTTTACAATTACGGAGGAGCTAGCAGCAGTGTGATCAATGAAAGGGACGACGACAGCTAGCGATCTGTTGACAGTGGTAAATGCATGCATGGACACACTGGGGCTAAAATGGGACAAACTGGCAGATGTCACAACGGAGGATTGTCCAAAACTGACTGGAAAAAATGTCGAACTGTTTAAACTTATGCAAGACAAAGTGACCGAAATCAATAAAGACCAGAAATTGGTATTTTTGCAGTGTATTTTACATCAGCATGTGTCAGTCTGTGCAGTGATTACCCATGTTATTAATGTTGTGATGAAAATAGTTGCAACATTGAGCATTGAATCACAGACAGTGTGTTGCACTTTTGGAGGAGCATGAGACTAAACATAGGGACATCGGCTACCACACAGCTGGCAGATGGCTCAGCCTGGGCAAAGTCCTAAAAAGAGTTTTGGACCTGAAAGCATTGATTTAAGAGTTTTGCGAGAAGAAAGGCAAAGGTATCCCAGAGCTCTCAGATGAGGACTGGATGGCAGATTTTGTCTTTGCTGTTGATGTGACTGCACTGATAAATGAACTGAAGACCAAACTGCAAGGCTAAGGCCTTCATGAAATGCACAGTCTGGTAAAGGCTTTCATGAGAAAGTTGCAGTTTCTTTCAAACCAACTGGAGAGCAACATTCTCGCTCACATGCAAACCCTAAAAGAAGTCACACCATCAACTGATCACCTCCGCAGGTACTCATCCATGTTAGCAGCACTCCATGGTGAGTTTTCAAGGCGATTTGAAGATTTCAGTACACTCGAGGATGAAATGCACATGATTTCCTCTCCCTTCACCTGCAGTGTGGATAAGGCACCCAGTGATGTTCAGCTGGAACTAATTGACCTGCAGTCTGAGGCGATACCGGCAGAGCCCTTTAAGTCAGGTTCACTTCTGGAATTTTACTCTTCTCTCAAGGAAAAGAACATTTCAAACATGAGAAGACATGCTCAGAAGATGTTGGTTTTACCAGTTTGTCAAAACAATTCTATGTGCTGCTTTTCATAAAGAAATACAATTCATTTTATGCAGAATTGAGTTCAGCATTTTGGTTCGGCCCTCCACAATATTTTTTGTTTCCCATGTGGACCAATGAAAAAATTAATTGCCCACCCCTGGTTTAAAATATTTGTATTTGTTTGTATAATTCTATTTAGTTCTGGGCCAGATGGAGATCGGATATGGTAAGACACTGTGGTAAGACACTGTGAGTGCTTTATGTAATTGAAATATAATATATAACCAAAGGTTTGAGCTTATAACAGGGGTATGTGCTTTTTTAACATTTCATTCCATAGTTAGTCTTCATTTGTTCTTAACTTCCACTCTTCTGAGAGGTTGTTCCACTAGATTTTGAGGAGATTTGTGGGGATTCATTCAGCTACACGGGTGGGCTCTCTGGTGTTCTAGTGGTTCGGATGCGGCGCTCTCACCACTGTGGGCCACTAACGGGAGAAGCGGAAAGAAGTTATTCAGCTACACGGGTGTTAGTAAAGTCAGGGGTGGGGTGCAGTCAGTGTTCACATTCATCCCAGAGGCGTTCAACAGGGTTGGAGCTCTATAGCGGGAGATCTTCTACTCCAACACCCCTATGTAAAGTAGATCTTCATGGAGCTGGTTTTGTACACAAGATCATTGTCATGCTGGAACAGGTTTGGGTCTCAAAGTGAAGAGGAAATTCCATGATACAGCATCCAAAGACATTCAATACAATTGTGTGCCTCCAACTTTGTGATAACAGTTTGGGGAAGAACCACAGAAGACTGGAAAAGATTGGAAAATATTAATGAAATGGCATGAGGAGCACTGGTTCCTTCAGAATCACCCTGAGTGTGTGTGTGTGTGTGTGTGTGTTTAAAGTTCACGCTGCAGACTCATCAAGTAGGTGTGATTTGATTAACACCTCTTTCTCTCCTCTCACAGTTGCTGACATTTACGCGGTCAGACGTGGCATCCAGAATCTAGACACTGCTGACGAGGAACCTTCAAATATCACGCATTCAGAGGAGGCAGCAAAGTGTGTGTGTGTGTGTGTGTGTGTGTGTGTGTGTGTGTGTGTGTGTGTGTGTGTGTGTCCAGGAGACTGTAATGACCATCTCTGTGTTTGTTTTTTCTCAGCGTACTGGATGTCTACTGATGGTAAGACGAGTGTATTTGGGATTTTCTTTTACAGTTCATGAGGAAACACCTGAACATCCTGGTCTGAGTTAATGTTCACTTCAAACATCACAGGGTTTTTTTCCACCAGAAATCGTTCCATGTTCTGGGGTTGGAACCTGGTTCTCAGCCAACACTGGGCCTAGGGCAAACTTGAGGCTATCAAAAACCATTTAGGTGGAGTCACCTGTTAATTGTAGTGGAGGCCTGCGGGAAAAAGGGATTAATGAAGAGCAAGATCCTGACCAAAGGCAGCAACTGGAAGTCCTGCCGAAGAGAAGGGAGAGAACCGTTAGCTAGTTGCCGCATTAGCTAGTTGCCTTGTTTTCTAGTTGCCCCGTTTGCTAGTTACCCCGTCATAATAGCTCACCAGGTTTAAGAGCAGGTAAGAACATGTGCACACCTACATTCCATCACGTAGGTATCACCATTGTTTAGACATCCTGGTTTAGAGGGCAGGTGCCACCCCTTGTAGCGTAGCCTAGTGTAGTTAGCTAGTTTGTTGCTGTTTGCTAGTCAGGGTAGTTTCCAAAATGCAGCCTAGCATAGTTCTTTTTTCTTTGTTCATGTTCTTTGGCCAGTGTGAGTCTAGTCGTCTCGTCACATTTGAAAAGTGTGTGTTGCCGTTTTGTTTGTTTGTTACACAACAACACTTAAACTTTAAAAGCAATAACTACTACAACATCTTGGCAACAACTAAATTGTTATAATGCCACACACCCCCGGGCCTAGCCAAGGTGGGAACATCTCACACACACACATTGTGGTGACATTCGTGGCATAATTGTGTCACACATTTTTAGTAAACACACACATGCACACACAGTGAGGTGGCATTAGAGCGTTAGTGTCTTAATCCAATTTGTTGTTAAACACACACACGGAATGTATTTGTTTTTGCATGACAGCCACTATTATGTGGTTAAAAGCGTCACTGGTCTTTCAGGCTCTGGTTACGTCTGTCGCTTCTGTCACTCAGGTGTTGATGACTGGAAACACGGATGTGAATTTAGCTGTAAAGTTTGCAGACTAATACAAAACCGCTGAAGCCCAACTGATTCAGATTTTCACCAGTCTTACATGGATAGTTTGTGCTTTTCGAGACTTTCCAGCTTTCTTAAAGCCTTGTTTTTTTCTGAGAAAAAGAGAAAACACTTTAGAACATTAGAACTATGCAGACCCCGTATACTGAACTGAGATGTTATGCTGCAGATAGCATGATGATACAGAGAAAAAGAGAAGGATTTTGTTTAGTGGTGGGCAACAGTGTCTGGAAAAGTCTTCGATTTTGAGAAAGAGATGGAACACTGTGTAAACGCTTCACATTTCCACCACACAAAACTGCAGACTGAAGGAAGCAGTGGTGGGCAGTCAGGGTCAGTAAAACCTTCTCTGTTGGCCTATCAGAAG
The DNA here is from genome assembly GCA_024362625.1 of Silurus asotus. NCBI lineage: Eukaryota > Metazoa > Chordata > Actinopteri > Siluriformes > Siluridae > Silurus > Silurus asotus. The sequence goes on from MU551730.1 coordinate 95,075, forward strand.
CACTGACCTACATTTACAACCTAATTTGGCTGAGGTACCAAATACACGGCTCGCCACTGGAAGGAAGGTGAAGCCGGGTTCGGCAGCTACTGTGGGGACGGATGTTGGTCTAGAGCACGAATGGAGTGAAATGAAAAGAGACAGCGGCGTTAGAAAGTTTTTGAAAGAGTTTGACTATCCTGAGCGAGATGTATTTCTATCAGAAAAGCAAAAGCTGTCAAGGAAGGTTACAAAATCTTAATGTTTGATGTGTGGCATTTTCCCAATAGTTCTGGCAAACTTTTTACTGATTACCATGAAAATTACCATGAAAATCTCAGAAACGTGTCCAGGGGCATTACGCAGAACACAAACTGATCAAACCTGGTCATTCCAGCGTATTGGTCTCTGTTTCCACTATCGCTTGTGCAAGATTTAAACTGTACCATTAGAGAGACCAATTGAATAAGCGTTGCGTTTACACAGACACCCACAGCGTCGGTTTTAAAAGCAGGCCAGAAGATTGAATGCCGGTTACCAGCAAGCTAGACGAGGGCGACAAGACTTTAGAGTACGATTGTAGAGTTTGTTTCCTTCCTTCATCAGGCAAAATTCATCTTTACTACGGTCCATTTTAATTCTCGAATCGATGCCGTTTATCAAAAGTTTATCCTAAAAAAATTTGTATCCAATCAGGTGTCCTCCAATGGCAAAGTGGGCGGAGCTGAAATAGATACGTTCATTTTTTTTACTCCCAGAGCGCTAACTATCTATATGAGTACACAAAGCTCCGCCCCTAATAATTTTTTTAAATTATTTTTATTCAAACAGCAAAAAGCTTGATACAGGCTGCATGTATTTTCCTGACAACACCACCACCAGCACGTACAACAACAACAACAACAACAGAAACACCAGGAATCAATGATCCCATCCTGTAAAATAGCAAAAGTGATGTCGGCATTTATTTTACGAATTTATTAGAAATTATGTCGCTGTGCTGGTGGCTTACTGACTTTAGACTGATATAGGGGGCGGAGTCAGGGGGGCTTTGGGGGCGTATCTGTAAAAAGACTTTAAGATTGTAGATAAAAAATTTCTCAGTTTTAAACAATTCTCCAGGTTAAATGTATTGGGAAGGATGTTTATAAAGCTACTAACCCCTTTAACTGACACTTGAGTGCAGAAGACGGAGGCGTTACGGAGGTGAGTCACTTTCACAGCTCCGAACGTTTCAGTGATTTGCTACTGTTTTAAACTAAATCTTGTTTCTATCATCAAAACACCAGGTTTTAGTAAAATATTGGCACCCAGTGTTTCAATTGTGAAGCCCAACGCACCCACAGGAGCATCCCAGTTCAGGGGAATTTGGGTCGATCTGATGCAACGCAGCACCACAGGCCGAGAATAGATCAGATTTAGGTTGTCACACATAAGCGCTTATTTCTAGAAGGAATCATGTGCCTGAGACTGTTCTTTTATTATAACCTAATTATTAGATATCATTATATAAGCTTTTATTACTATTAGATTTCAATATTTACAGGTTTACATTGTGTTGTAAATATTACAACCTGAAACATTTCATAAGTCAAATCTTATAATTGCATAAGTTTACACACCCCTGAATTAGTAGTAAGCACTTTTTGATTGTAGTTAAATGAGTTTATTGGTTTATTTAGATATGTTTTTATTTGGAAGTGTTTTTTAGATCATTGTCATGTTGAAGGATCTTTTCTAGCAGAAGTTTCTGGAGAGAACTTGCCCGGACACTCGCCTTTTCCATACGTATGTGGTTCGGTGGTGGACATTATGGAGAACAGTTTATATTTATTATGTTGAAGGTAATGACGTCATTGTGGCTTATGTTAGGCGTCATTAGCGCATTTCATATCTTCAGCACCACTTCAGCTCACTCACATCAACCAGGAATTTCCAAAAGAGACTGAACTTCACAAGCACAAGTTGGTCACTTTGAAAAGTCAGGCAGAAAAGCAGGGTGTCGTGGAAGTTTCCTGAGTCTTCGCCAGTGCGTGCTCCGCCTGCACGGAGCTCCTCGCCGGCATACTGATCACGCACACCTGAGACTCGTTTGGCACTCATCCCCACACCATACATAAGCCCCTCACGTCCACACTCACACTGTCTGTTATTAATAATGGTATGTACTGATCGTGCCACATATTTCCGTATACAGTTTTCCCAAAAATCTAGCTTTAAGTTTGGCTTGGAAAATTACACAGGCTAAAAAGCCATACAATGAAGGGGAGTTTGTTAAATAATGCCTCGGTGACGTTGTTGAAATCTTGTCTTCTGAAAATGACAAACTAAAACGCATTGTATCAGATGTCCAACTGTCCCTCCACACTGTTGAACACAGAATATGGGACATTAACACGGCTACTGAATGACAGTTGCACTCTGACCTGAAAAGCCAGAAGTCCCACTAAACAACATGCACAGTAAAAGAAAAACACTATTGTAAATAATTATATTTTTGATTGTGGACTTGGTTGAACTGAGAGTTTGTGTGTGTGAGAGTGTGTGTGTGTGTGTGTGTGTGTGTGTGTGTGTAAGAGGAAGGGATGGGTGATGTTCATGTGTGCCCATGTGTATGATGTGGCTCTTTGCGATAACACAGTAAAAAATGTGGCTCTTGGTTTCCAACTGGTTGCCCCCCCCCTGATCTTAAGTCTCAGGAGCCCAATTGAGAAAAAAGAGAAAAGTAGTAGGGGGAAACATGCAAAAGATGCAGGTGTGTGTGCAGTTTATCTGGTTATAGGAAGGTAGTAATGGATCATGCATTTAATGAAATGCTAAAAACTGTATATCACGTAGGTTATGCCGTGTTTCCTGCTCTGCTTTTACACATTGATTTGCATAACGTTATAATTTATAGTATGCAGTTTATCATTAAGTGTGTGGCAACAAAACCATTCCAACCTTCTGTAACTGGTCCAGTTGGATTGTAGTTAAAACGGCACAGTGATTGTACTGAAAAAGGTTCAGTAATGAGGTACAGGAAACCGGATACTCTGAGGCGTTTATTTTTTTAAACCGGGTTATAATTATTTATAGCTGTGATGCGTCTGCTGTACAAGTCATCATCGATGGTGAGAACATTCTGACCAATCAGAATCCACAATTCCAGTGCTTCAGTATCGTTTATGACGGATTCTCACGAGCGTGACGAGAACAAAGTTCGGTGATGACGTCATCGCTCATGACCCTGACGTGCGCTCTCGGTCTCCTCTACGTCGCCTTCATCTTCGTCGTGAAAGTGGATTTGAGGAAAATCCATCTGCTGCTCCATCCAGTGAGCCACCGCCAACAACTTCCTGTCCTGGAGGTGCTGGCCAATCAGCTGCAGGCCGACAGGAAGTCCTCGGCTGGAGAGGGATGTAGGGACGGTGATAGCGGGGAGACCTGGACACCAGGACACAAAACTAGTCTCTGCTAATAGAAATTCGATTTATTTTATTTATTAGCTCAAGACACAGGAAATAAAGCGGTAGTTTGACTGGACGTCTTTCAGACCGCCGTCTAGACTTCCAGACTGCCGTCTGTGACATATCCATTTGTCGCACTGCTCAATTTTGCTCGTTAACGAGATGTTTTTTTATACAAATAAAGCCTTTCATGACTCTGCTTTATCCTCTTGCTAAAACTTTCAGACAACAAAAATGAGCTTTAATCAGGAGACGTTATATTTCACTATAATTATAAATATAGGATTATGGCTAATTACTGTCGTGTGATTGGTTGGAGGTGATCACATGATGTCCCACCTGCTAAATTGACCGGCTGGGTGAAGATGTCGTCCTGAGCGCTGCGAGTGCGATTGTCTTCCTGGATGAAGTCCCGGTACGTCTGTGCGTCGCTCAGCGTGGTGGGCGTGAGGAGGACGTCCACGCCCGAGGAGAAGACGCGCCGGAAATCCTCTGCGATCAGACGCCTCATCTGCTGCGCTTTCACGAAGTAGCGCTCGTAGTTCCTGCACACACCAGACGTTCACATTGAGCAGGATGGTCATGACGTTCTGAAGATTAGTTACGGTAACGGGTGCAAAATTTGAACACAGGAAGTCCCTCAC
>MU551730.1:104146-109146 GCA_024362625.1 Silurus asotus
TCGGCGCCTGATTGGTTTAAACAGAAAGGTCAAGTGCCATGTCCTGCATGTTGTTTGAATTTGACTTTGTTGTGATTCCAGCAGTGTTGCGGCGTTAACACGCACAGGGTTTACGGATAGTGTGTGTGTGTGTGTGTGTGTGTGAGAGAGAGAGAGAGAAGCTCGGCACCATGCGTGTGTTCAGAAAGCTGGTGTGTGCAGGTGTGTGTCTCAGGCTGAATAAACCCACAGAAGGTGTGAGATCCTTCAGCACGTGCCCCAGGCTGCAGGCTGTAATGCAGGCTTGGGTTATTGATCATTACGGAGACAACAGTGTGTTCAGATTCACCAAGAACGCCGCGTTTCCCAGCATCCTCTACCCCAACGAGGTGATCGTCCAGGTGCACGCAGCCGCACTCAACCCCCTGGATGTCAACATGAGGGGTGAGTGTGAGGATTAAAGCTGCCCTCTGTGACTTTAAGGAGGTGTGTGTGTGTGTGTGTGTGTGTGTGTGTGTGTGTGTGTGTGTGTGTGTGTGTGTGTGTGTGTGTGTGTTTAAGGTCAAAACACTATGGGTTCATGATCAGACTTTGTATTTTAGTCTGAAATAAACTTGTGAAAAACTGCCACACTTTTTTCTCCTCCACCTTTCTTTTCTTTTTCTTCTGGCTACTTCTTCCTCGTTCTTTTCCCCCTATTCCCTCCTCATTCTTCCTTCTTCTCCTCCCTCTTCTTCTTTTCATTCTCTCGTCTTCCGCCTACTTCTTCTCCTTCTTCCTTCACTTCTTCCTCCCATTCCTCCTGATTTTGCTTTTTCACATTTGTCTCCACATTTTCCCTCCTTTTCCTTTATCCTCCTCCTCATTCTTCTTCCTCGTTTACACATTCCCTTCTTCTTCTTCTTTTCCCTTCTCCTTTTTCACACTTCAACTCCTCTTTCATCTTCATTCTTACCCCATTCCCTTCTTCTTTCCATTGTTGTTCTCCCTTTTCCCTCCTCCTTTCCCTTCTTTCCCTTTTATTATGTTCCTTCTTTCACTTGTTCTTCTACTTATCCCCAACTTCTCTTGCTTCTCCTAATTAAAAAAAAAATTCTTCCTTTCTCCTCTTCTTCTTATATTCTTTCTTCTTTCACTCCTCCTTCTGTTTACCTGCTTCTCCTCTTTTCCCCCTTCCTTCTCCTCCTTCTACACCTCCTCTTGTTTTTCCTCGTTTATAATATTTGCTGAAAATTTTCCACACTTTCCAAAATCTACAAAAAAATTATAACTTTTACACATTTGAATTTTTTCACGTTTTGACACTGTCTGGTTATGTTTGGCTCCGCCCACAAAATTCCATAGAGGGCAACAAAAAAAAACAAAAAAACAAAATAGCCACCACACAATTGCAGAGCCACGTTTAGCACAGACTCTCACATGCTCAGGGTGCCATTACTTTTGTCCTTTTGGTATAGATGGATTTGTTTTGTCTCGTACGTTTTAATTCTCTCTGAAATCATGCAGTTGATAAAGGTACATTTGTTGTGTTGGTATTTGTGAATAAACTCTACTTTTATAGCTGGTTATATAATAACATTAACTGTTACCTTTGCCAGGAGGTTACGGTGCAGCCACTATGGCCATGAAGCGCGACCCTCTGAACATTAACAAGTCGGGCAGCGAGTTTCCTCTGATCCTGGGGCGTGATGTCTCGGGGGTGATCATGGAGTGTGGTCTGGACGTTGCATACTTCAAACCAGGAGATCAGGTAGCTTTCAACACATGCTTATAATAATAATAATAATGATGATGATGATATGTGTGTGTGTGTGTGTGTGTGTGTGTGTGTTATAGAATATATAGGGTTTAGAATATTCACACATTGGGGGAGGTGTCTGCACACGTATGGGGTGTGTGCGTGTGTGTTAGGGTGAAGGGATAGGGTTAGAGTGAGAAGAAAGGGGTTAGAGTAAAGGGTGAGGGTAAATAAAATGGATTAGAGTAATATATTAGGGGTTAGGGTAAGGTATTCGAGTAAGGGGTTAGGGTAAGGGATTAGAGTAAGGTTTTGGGTGAGGGTAAGGGATTAGAGTAAGGGGTAAGGGATAAGGGATTAGAGTAAGGGGTAAGGGATTAGAGTAAGGGGTTAGGGTGAGGGTAAGGGTTTAGAGTAAGGGGTTAGGGTGAGGGTAAGGGTTTAGAGTAAGGGGTTAGGGTAAGGGGTTAGGGTAAGAGATTAGAGTAAGGTTTTGGGTGAGGGTAAGGGATTCGATTAAGGGGTAAGGGATTAGAGTAAGGGGTAAGGGATTAGGGTAAGGGATTAGAGTAAGGGGTTAGGGTAAGGGATTAGAGTAAGGGGTTAGGGTAAGGGATTAGAGTAAGGGGTTAGGTTGAGGGTAAGCGTTTAGAGTAAGGGGTTAGGGTAAGGGATTAGAGTAAGGGGTAAGGAATTAGAGTAAGGGGTAAGGGATTAGAGTAAGGGGTAAGGGATTAGAGTAAGGGGTAAGGGATTAGAGTAAGGGGTAAGGGATTAGAGTAAGGGGTAAGGGATTAGGGTAAGGGGTTAGGGTAAGGGATTAGAGTAAGGGGTTAGGGTAAGGGATTAGAGAAAGGGGTTAGGGTAAGGGATTAGAGAAAGGGGTTAGGGTAAGGGATTAGAGAAAGGGGTTAGGGTAAGGGATTAGAGAAAGGGGTTAGGGTAAGGGATTAGAGAAAGGGGTTAGGGTAAGGGATTAGAGAAAGGGGTTAGGGTAAGGGATTAGAGAAAGGGGTTAGGGTAAGGGATTAGAGAAAGGGGTTAGGGTAAGGGATTAGAGAAAGGGGTTAGGGTAAGGGATTAGAGAAAGGGGTTAGGGTAAGGGATTAGAGAAAGGGGTTAGGGTAAGGGATTAGAGAAAGGGGTTAGGGTAAGGGATTAGAGAAAGGGGTTAGGGTAAGGGATTAGAGAAAGGGGTTAGGGTAAGGGATTAGAGAAAGGGGTTAGGGTAAGGGATTAGAGAAAGGGGTTAGGGTAAGGGATTAGAGAAAGGGGTTAGGGTAAGGGATTAGAGAAAGGGGTTAGGGTAAGGGATTAGAGAAAGGGGTTAGGGTAAGGGATTAGAGAAAGGGGTTAGGGTAAGGGATTAGAGAAAGGGGTTAGGGTAAGGGATTAGAGAAAGGGGTTAGGGTAAGGGATTAGAGAAAGGGGTTAGGGTAAGGGATTAGAGAAAGGGGTTAGGGTAAGGGATTAGAGAAAGGGGTTAGGGTAAGGGATTAGAGAAAGGGGTTAGGGTAAGGGATTAGAGAAAGGGGTTAGGGTAAGGGATTAGAGAAAGGGGTTAGGGTAAGGGATTAGAGAAAGGGGTTAGGGTAAGGGATTAGAGAAAGGGGTTAGGGTAAGGGATTAGAGTAAGGGGTTAGGGTAAGGCATTAGAGTAAGGGGTTAGGGTGAGGGTAAGGGTTTAGAGTAAGGGGTTAGGGTAAGGGATTAGAGAAAGGGGTTAGGGTAAGGGATTAGAGAAAGGGGTTAGGGTAAGGGATTAGAGAAAGGGGTTAGGGTAAGGGATTAGAGAAAGGGGTTAGGGTAAGGGATTAGAGAAAGGGGTTAGGGTAAGGGATTAGAGAAAGGGGTTAGGGTAAGGGATTAGAGAAAGGGGTTAGGGTAAGGGATTAGAGAAAGGGGTTAGGGTAAGGGATTAGAGAAAGGGGTTAGGGTAAGGGATTAGAGAAAGGGGTTAGGGTAAGGGATTAGAGAAAGGGGTTAGGGTAAGGGATTAGAGAAAGGGGTTAGGGTAAGGGATTAGAGAAAGGGGTTAGGGTAAGGGATTAGAGAAAGGGGTTAGGGTAAGGGATTAGAGAAAGGGGTTAGGGTAAGGGATTAGAGAAAGGGGTTAGGGTAAGGGATTAGAGAAAGGGGTTAGGGTAAGGGATTAGAGAAAGGGGTTAGGGTAAGGGATTAGAGAAAGGGGTTAGGGTAAGGGATTAGAGAAAGGGGTTAGGGTAAGGGATTAGAGAAAGGGGTTAGGGTAAGGGATTAGAGAAAGGGGTTAGGGTAAGGGATTAGAGAAAGGGGTTAGGGTAAGGGATTAGAGAAAGGGGTTAGGGTAAGGGATTAGAGAAAGGGGTTAGGGTAAGGGATTAGAGAAAGGGGTTAGGGTAAGGGATTAGAGAAAGGGGTTAGGGTAAGGGATTAGAGAAAGGGGTTAGGGTAAGGGATTAGAGAAAGGGGTTAGGGTAAGGGATTAGAGAAAGGGGTTAGGGTAAGGGATTAGAGAAAGGGGTTAGGGTAAGGGATTAGAGAAAGGGGTTAGGGTAAGGGATTAGAGTAAGGGGTTAGGGTAAGGGATTAGAGAAAGGGGTTAGGGTAAGGGATTAGAGAAAGGGGTTAGGGTAAGGGATTAGAGAAAGGGGTTAGGGTAAGGGATTAGAGAAAGGGGTTAGGGTAAGGGATTAGAGAAAGGGGTTAGGGTAAGGGATTAGAGAAAGGGGTTAGGGTAAGGGATTAGAGAAAGGGGTTAGGGTAAGGGATTAGAGAAAGGGGTTAGGGTAAGGGATTAGAGAAAGGGGTTAGGGTAAGGGATTAGAGAAAGGGGTTAGGGTAAGGGATTAGAGAAAGGGGTTAGGGTAAGGGATTAGAGAAAGGGGTTAGGGTAAGGGATTAGAGAAAGGGGTTAGGGTAAGGGATTAGAGAAAGGGGTTAGGGTAAGGGATTAGAGAAAGGGGTTAGGGTAAGGGATTAGAGAAAGGGGTTAGGGTAAGGGATTAGAGAAAGGGGTTAGGGTAAGGGATTAGAGAAAGGGGTTAGGGTAAGGGATTAGAGAAAGGGGTTAGGTAAGGGAATAGAGGCAGGGGTTAGGGTAAGGGATTAGAGTAAGGGGTAAGGTGTTAGGGTAAGACGAGTTTTATAACTGAGCAGTTATGGGGTTAAGGGCCTTGCGCAGGGGCCCGGGAGTGGCAGCTTGGTGTGCCTTGAATTTGAACTTTTCCCTTCTTTTCCTCTCTCTCTCTCTCTCTCTCTGTCTCTTCTTTCTTTTTCTCATTTACTCTCTTTGTCCCTGTTT
>MU551730.1:114146-116366 GCA_024362625.1 Silurus asotus
CTGCCCTCCTTCTCTTGTTGTTCTCTCTCGCCCTTTTCTCCTCCGTCAATCTTTTCATCTGTCTTCTCTCGCTGTTTCCTCCTTCCACTTTTCTTTCTCTCTTTTTCATTTGTTCTCAGTCTTTCCTTTTTGTTGCTTCATTATCTATCATTCTGTCATCCTTTGATCTTTCCTACCCATCCTTTCATCTCTCTAGTTTTTCAAATTTCTCTCATCTGTCTTCCTTTTCTTTCATTCCTCTCTCTCTGCCTCCATTTTGTCCCCCCCCCCCCACTTCTTTCTCCATCCATCCCTTTTTCCTCGTTTGTTTTTTCTCTTCTTCCATCTTTTCTTAAACATTTCAAAGTACCAACTAAGTAAAAGAAATGAGAAAAGGGACCGGGTGAAGAAAAGCAGGTGAAGAGAGATGGAAAGACAGATGGTTCTGATCAGTGTTGTGCTCGTTACTAAAAAATAGTACAGTTACTCGTTACTTCATTTAAAAAGTAACTGTTACTTTGTTCATTATTTTTACCAAAAGTAGTGTTACTGTTAAAAGTAACTTTTTAGTTACTTTTTTAAAGAATCTTCTTTGATGTTTCCATTGATGCTCTTGTATGTGTTCTGATCTACACAAACACAAAACTGATTTAAACACAGAGTAATATTTAAACACTATTGTATTAAAGTCAGAGCAGCACACACTGAATATATCACAAGCATTTCTGAAATAAAGAACAAAACAAGCTGAATAATAAATTCACAATCAAACACTAAAGTGGCTTCTGCTGTTGTGTTGAGCTCTTAAACATGTTCCTTTCACAGCGGAAGTATGAAAACTATCAACAATGTAGAACAGAACACCGGGTTAGCGTCGAGGCGTGGACTTTCTGGAGGTGCTGCTAAAAAGTTTTTGTCTTTATGCTCAACTAAAGTGAAATAATGATCATATTTGCACTTTGAGAACTCGTCTCGCTCTCGCCTCGACTCGCCGTTACTCCCGCACAGACCTGAATAAACAGGAGACACGCCCACAGTGCGTCTTCTTCTGTTTACTGTGGTTCATCCTCCAATCCTACACTGTGTCTCTGCTGTAAGCAGGTCAGACTGTAGTCTACACTTCAGCCCAAATTTATTCATTTAATAAAGTAACGGGTAACGAACCACACGCTAACGGAGTTACTTTACTTAAACGTGTTACAGTATTAATTACTGTCAAAAGCAATGCGTTACTGCCCAACACTGATCCTGACGATAGAAGAGAGTTTCAGAACCACCGAGTGACAGAAAAACGTGTTAAATGAGATTTAAACAGACTTAAAACAGTTCCTTCGTGATGATAATAATAATAACAATAATAACAATAATAATTATTAAAAATAATAATAATTTATAACAATAATAATAATTAATAATAATAATAATAAATAATCAATAATAATAATAATAATTAAAACACAGCCATTATGGATGCACAAGCCAGTGCACTCTTAGTGCCGGCCCCAAGCCCGGGTAAATGGGGAGGGTTGCGTTAGGAAGGACATCCAGCGTAAAAACGTGCCAAATCAAATATGCGGATCACTAATGAGAATTTCATACCGGATCGGTCGAGGCCCGGGTTAACAACGACCGCCACAGGTATCGTTAGCCGACAGGGTACCGGTGTAAATTGGGCTACTGTTGGCTGAAGGAGGAGAAGGAGAGGAGGAAGACGTCTACAGAGACAGCAGGAAAAGGAGAAGTGTAGGAGAGTGGAGGTTAGGGTTCGTACTTTAAATGTTGGTACTGTGACGGGTAAAGGGAGAGAAGTAGCTGATATGATGGAGAGGAGAAAGATAGAGATGTTGTGTGGAAAGGGAGTAAGAGCAGGAACATTGGAGGTGTTTAAACTGTTCTATCATGGTGTGGATGGAAAGAGAAATGGTGTAGGGGGGATTCTGAAGGAAGAGTACAGTAAGAGTGTAGTGGAGGTGAAGAGAGTTTCTGATAGGGTGATGATCGTGAAGGTGGAAGTTGAAGGGATGATGATAAATGTCATCAGTGCCTATGCTCCACAAGTTGGCTGTGAGATGGAGGAGAAGGAAAGATTCTGGAGTGAATTAGATGAAGTGGTAGAAGATGAACGTAGGAGAGAACGGTTGGTGATTGGGGCAGACTTTAATTTGCATGTAGGTGAAGGGAACAGAGGTGATGAGGAGGTGATGGTAGGTATGGTTTTAAGGAGAGGAATGTGGAAGGGCA
>MU551730.1:118313-153313 GCA_024362625.1 Silurus asotus
GGGACAGCGCATGTAGGATGTTTTGATGACAAGGTGAGGGAGGCGAGATTGAGATGGTTTGGACATGTGCAGAGGAGGGACGTGAATTATATTGGTAGGAGAATGCTGAGGATGGAGACACCAGGTAGGAGGAAAAGAGGAAGACAAAGGAGGAGGTTTATGGATGTGGTGAGTGAAGACATGCAGGTAGTTGGTGTGGAAAAGGGCAGATGTAGAGGACAGGGGGATGGAGACGGATAATCCGCTGTGGCGCCCCCTAATGGGAGCAGCCGAGAGAAGAAGAAGAAGAAGAATTAATAATAGTAATTAATATTAATAAATAATAATAATAATATTATTATTATTAATTATTATTATTAAACAACAACAACAACAACAATAATAATAATAATAATAATAATAAGGTTATTTATTTAGCGCCTTTCCCAAGCTCAAGGATGCTTGATGTCAAACGTCTCAGAAGAGCAGGAGCTTTTTACAGACCAAGAACTGTTTAGACTAAAGAAAGTGATAATGAAGATAACTGATTAAGGTGTGTGATGGTGTGTGATGGTGTGTGATGGTGTGTGATGAAGACGTGTGATTAAGGCGTGTGATTAAGGCGTGTGATTAAGGCGTGTGATTAAGACGTGTGATTAAGACGTGTGATTAAGGCGTGTGATGAAGGCGTGTGATGAAGAACGTGTGATGAAGGCGTGTGATGGAGGCGTGTGATAAAGACGTGTGATGAAGACGTGTGATGGGTTTTATTTTGAATTTTTTATTATTTTTTTCATTTGTTTGTTTTAATAAAATGTAATTAAATGAAGAATTCAGGTTGTGAGTTTGAATATAAATGGAGGTAGAGAACACGTAGTGAGGGCGAAGCTTCATGAGCTTATAAGGCATGTGGATGTTCTGCTGCAGAAAACCCACAGTGACGTCAGTAACACTGCTGACTGGCTGAAGGAGTTTGACAGGTTAGTAATTTTAAGCCACAGCTTGGTGGAGCCGCCCTGCTTTTTACTCACAACTTTGTTCCCGTTTCTTACGCTGCTGAAGAAGTTTTCAAGCGGGAGGCTTTTAAAAGGGAATGTTTTTGATGAGGTTTTAGTGTTTGTGTGGGCGCTTCCTGTGCAGTGGAGAGAATGAGGTTTTTACACAAACTCAATAAAGTTTTTAGTTTTTGTAGGAGATTTTAATTGTACAGCAGAAAATTCAGACAGAAATCATGCAGAACCTCATGCAGATTCCCGTAAACACCTGTGGGTGATGGTGGAGACCCACGATCTCTGTGAGAAATCTAAATGAGAAACAGAGACGGTAGACGTGAGCCCACTGCGTAGACAACACCCTGAGATTAGATCCGTTTTATGGTTTTAAGCATCAACTGACTTATTTTACAAAGTGTTTTATTTTTCCTGTAGGCATCTCAGATCACTGCATGGTTCAGTGCACCATCAGTAAAAAGAATATAAAACCCAAGAGCAGCGACTGGTGTTTTTTATGGAATTGATGGTCGATGGTCTCCCTGTAGAATTTTAAATAGTGTTCTGGGCAGTAATAGGGCAAGACATGCTGGAGGTCCTGAAGAACAGTGTTACAGGAGATCTTTTCGAGCTGAAGGAGAGCCGTCCTGACCATGCTGCCAAAGAAGGGAGACGTGACCCACCTGAAGAACTGGTGCCCAGTGTCACCACTGTGCACTGACCACAAAGCTGCTGTCAAAAGCATCAGCATTGAGACTTACTGAGGTGATGGAGCAGATCATTCACCAGGACCAGATGTACAGACTTTGTAAACCACACCCACACTGTCCAGAGCTCTGATCTCCTCAAAGATCATTACACTCTGGGAGCTGGTGAACATCACAGGAACAGACCTGTCACATATGGAGGACCTGACCGCACGTATTGGATTGTAAAATCTCTCTCTCTCTCTCTCTCTCTGTAGATCCGTCCGGTGGTGGAGAAGACCTTCTCCTTCTCTCAGGTCCCTCAGGCGATGGAGAAGGTGGAACAGGGTCACGCTCGAGGGAAAATCGTGGTGACCGTAGTCGAGGCTCAGGAGGAGTGACAGCAGCAGCAGCGAGCGAGGAAACGAGGTTCACTCACCCACCGTGTCTCCATGGAAACGCAGCACACTGTGATCAGATCGGTCTGATCTCACCCTCACCACACAGGGACACAGACGCCAACCTGCACTCATGCTAACGTGTGACATCACTCGTCTCACTTCACGCTCGTCTCCAGGGGGCGTGGCCTAAAACTCTGTATTACATTTAATACACATATACAACCAAACCAGAATTCTGTTGTTTTTTTTTCACTCTTTCATAAAAACTCTTCCTCCTCTCTCTTTCCTCATTCTTTCTTTCCCTCCATCTGTCATCCTGTCTCATTCTTTTCATCTTCTTTTATATCTTCACGCTCATTTCCTTCTCTTTTCTCCACCTTTTCCATCTCTCTTCTTCCTCGTTTCCCATTTCTCTTTTTATTCTCATTTCTTTCTTCTCATCCGACTTTCTCTTCTTCCTTATTCCCCCCTCTGCCACCTCTTTTCTTTTTCCTCTCATTTCTTTTTCTTCATCCTCTTTTCACTTTTTCATCCCTTTTTCTCATCTCTTATTTTGTAACCACTCTCTTTCACCTTTCATCTTATCTGTCCTTCATAAATTCTCTCTGTCCATCTTGCGCTTTTTCCTTCCTCTAACTTTTATTTTTCATCTACATCACACACCTCTATTCCTTCCATCTTTTCTCAGTTCACTCTCTTTTCTTCTCATGTCTCTTCATTCTCTCATCCATTCATTTCTTCCATCTTTTTCTCCTCTGCTTTTTATTCTCTCGTCTCATCTGTCCTGCCTCTGTCTCTTGTCTTTTTCCTTTCTCTTTGATCTTTTCTGCCTCATCCCTCCATCCCTTTCTTTCACCTCTCACATCTGACCATTATCAATCCCTCTATCTTCTCATCTTTCAGTTCTCTCCCTGTCCTTTCTCTTTTTTCCTTCTTCCGTGTGTGTGTGTGTGTGTGTGTGTGTGTATTTACTGGCAGCAATAGGAAGTGCCCTCTTGCAAACAGGAAGTAGTTTTACAGGAAAGAGATGCAGATGAATGCAGTGAGACATGAAAAAAGTTTATTCTTAATAAAATATGAGAATTGTTTACAGCTTTAAAAAGAAAATGTACAAGAGACGTGAGATGACAGAGAGGGAATATAAAAGTCAGGCAGTGTGAACAGCATCACTACATCTCACACACACACACACACTCCCAACACCTCGCTTCTGCTTTAACACTGGAGACCATGACGTGAAGATCAGGGCAGGGTTTTGGCGCCCTCTGCTGGCTGTACTGTAATATGACGTTACAGATGAGCGTTAAAGGTAGAAGGTTCTTCAGAGAAAAACAGGTCACGTCCAGGATCTAGAAGTGAGCTCTCAGAAGTGTAAGAGTCAGTCCTCTTAGCGGAGCTGCGCCGTAAGGCTTACAGGGCTCAGTGGTGGAGCTGCACCACAGGGCCCGCTGGGAGAGGAGAAATTATTGCACAGTCCTCGCTTACACATCAGGGGGCTACAGGATCTCCACCGTCCACCTCTGGTTGGGTTTCTGCTCGTCGTACGTGTTCAGGATCACCTGGTTTTTATCGTACTGGGATCCACCTGGAAAACGGGAGCGTGTGAAACGTTAGTGCTAGTTAGCGTGCAGCTTTCAAGACAACGGAAACGAAAAATTATTGTAATTTACCAACAAATCTGTTGTGTTTTAACAAAGATAAAACCCTTTTCTAATAAAATGACGATTGCATGACATAACCTGAGCCTGGACCTGCTGTACTTTTCTATTCTGTGAACATTTTTACTCCCAGCTCAGATATTTACAGCTCGAAGAAACGAAACGTGTTCATGTGCAGCACCGACCAATCAGAAGGCTTCAACACTTCAGATCTTCCTGAACGTTCTTTAACGGTGGACACCAAATATTTAATAGATCAGACAGCTGAGGTGCACAATGCTTCTGCAAATATATATCTATTACGATGTGGTATCACCTCCAGACGGTTTCTGTGTACAAGAAAGTACTTTATCCATGATTACACGCCATCACCCTCAAAATAGGTGCTCTCAGCACCTTCTCCGCAACGGTGTCCAAACAACAACCTTCATCCTGTGTACATCAGGAGCTGTGCAGTCGGTGCTCCCTGTGACTGTGTGAGCAGCCTTTTGCTGCCATCTGTTGGTTTGTTACAAAACTAGTCTCGAAACATTTTGATACCACCCTGTACAGTATCTCACAAAAGTAAGTGCACCCCTCACATTTCAGCAGTCATTATATGTTCTGAAGGAACAACACTAAATGAGACGTCTTCTATAAGAGTGCAGCTGAAGATCAGTACTGATTTACTGTCCTCTAAAAATAACACAGACATTATTGTCTAAATAACCGGACCCTTGTGAGGTCTGTTTGAGTGGAACCCGTGTTGGAGAACCTCTGTATGACCCTGAACACTGCACTGTAACTCAGTTTCAGGGTGATACTAATCTTCTCACAGCTTCTGCATTTTAGTGGAGAGAAACAGTAATAATTCTCACATCCTCAGAGACTCTTTACCATGAGGTCCATGTAGAACATCCAGTGGCCAGTGTGAGAGAATCGACTCAAAGCTCCACATTGTAAGTGCTCTAATACACGATACACACGTTTATATGGTTCTGATAAGCAGACAAGAACTAGAACATGTGGATTTACATGTTTACACCACATACAGCTGTTCTCACTGAGGGTGTACTTACTTTTCTCACTGAGGGTGTACTTAACTAAAATGATATTTTTGTGTTTTCTGCAGATTTTTATTCATCACATGCTTTTTGATAAGTGTTTTTAAATATTTTGTACTGATCCACATCCAGGTGCTGTAGAGAGAGAAAAATGATTTCTCGGCTGAGTTTGCTGCCCCCTAGTGGCTGTCTAAAGCTCAGGTGATTCAATCATTTGGCTTGCGATCATTAAAACAGTAGCAAGACGTGTTATAATTTCACAATCAACATCATACCTGAGTTTCTCGCATGGCACTGATGTGTTCAGGCTTGTACTGGTTCAGGTTTGTGAACTGGGATGTGTGTGTGTGTCTTTAAGGCGTAGTCATCTACAACAGAATGCTGTCTTAACAGGTCGGAGTGCCATCATTTTAACAGAGTGTCTCTCTCAGGTGTGGTGTGAAGGCCGTCATCACCTTCTCAAAGCTGCCTGAACATAAGGGTGTGTCTCTTTTCTTTCACATACACGGCTACATGTGTGAGCGCATCCAGTGTTCATTCCTGATGTGTTTGTCTGTGCATGCGTGTGTGTGTGTGTGTGTGTGTGTGCAAGAGATTATTTCCTGTACACCTACGCTTTCATTTTAAACCCTGTAAGCCCCTGGTACAATGTCACTAGTAGAGCACAACACTGACCTTTGACCTCCAGCACCAGGTCGGGTTTGAGGTTGGAACGTATGAGACCATCGGCTGTGATGTTCCAGAATTGGTTGTCGTTCCCTTCTTCAGGAGAGAGGCTGAGACGAGACCCGGGCATGATCATTCCCACTGAGGGCTCCAAACAGCAGTCCTCTAACATCTACACACACACACACACGCACACACACACACACACACACACACACACACACTATTGAGAACAAATCTCCACAAGCACAATCCAAAATCCAGCAGAATACACTCTGTGTGTGTGTGTGTGTGTGTGTGTGTGTGTGTGTGTGTGTGTGCCTTGCAGCGCAGCAGGCCGTGTTGGTAAAGCCACATCTGCTCATCTCCTCCGTGCTCCTCCAGCACCAGCACTCGCAGCAACTTAATCTCATCCAGAGACCCGGAGAGCGACATCACACACCCCGTCTCTGCACTGCGCAGCCGCAAATACACAGGCTTCTGTCTCACACACACACACACGCACACACACACATGTACACACGCGCACACACACATAGGAAATGACATTCAATTCCACCAGGTAGAAATGTCCTTTGATCTTTCCTTTCATCTCTCTCTTTCTCTCTCTCTCTCTCTCTCTCTCTCTCTTTTTCTCTGTACCTGTATTAACGGACGCAGAGATCCGATCTGCTTCCAGCTGCTGAACTTCCTCCAGTCACCGATTTCGCTGGGCTGCAGTAAGAGCTGACGGCCATGAAAGTTCTTCCCTTCATATAACACCCACCTGCACACACACACACACACACACACACACACACACACACACACAGGACTGTTGAGTCTGTAAAGTTTGACTCCAAATCAAGTCACTTATTAATCAAGTGCATTCGTGCAGTCAGAAGATCTGAGGAACCTCCAACACTTCAGATCAAACCACCACAAACCTCCCGTATCAGTAGATCATGTATCTCACGCAGCTCACAATACAGAGAGAACACGTGATTAAAGCCGGGGATTAGTACTTTTACTGGTGTAAACGACTGGAGTTGGATTAAAACAGGATTAATACTGACATCTCACTGGAGTTGGATTAGATCAGGGGTTTAGTAGTTTTTTCCTTTTAAGTTTTATTACAATCAGATTTAAGGGATAAGTACTTTTTCCTCGAGTATTAGAGATTAAGGGATTAGTATTCGTGCTGATGCTTCCTGGAATCAGATTCAAGTAGTGGATTAATACTTTTTTGTCACGTTTAACTCGATTTATATTTTAGCAGGGAGTATTTTACTGGGGTCCGATCTAAGAATGGAGTTGGTGCTTTTACTGACATCTCACCGGAGTTGGATTTAATCAGGGGATTAGTACCTTTACTTCAGTACAGGAATGAAGAACGCGAGCAGCTCGAATGAAACCCACTGTGACACCGACCAGGCAGTGTGTAAGAAGGTTTGAGACGAGTATGATGGTATGAACGAACACCATAGTGCTCCTCATGTTCTCCTTCAGATCTCTTTAGATCTGTGATCGGTCCTAAAACGGATAACGATCGAGTTTACACGCAGCCTCATGTGTGAACCTGCACGGCTCATTACCACCTGGTGTGAGCTTCACCTTCCCTCGAGCCCAGAACCCAGAAACTGCTCCTGATCCAGAGTAATAACAACAACGTTCCACGTGTCGATGCAGAACATCACTGATTCACTTCCTGTTTTTGTAGAAAGGTAAATATGTTTATTGGTTACAGAAAGAACGGATCTGAGAGACTCACATTCCTCCGTTCACCACCAGAGACTGACTCCGCCTATCAAATCCACTCAGCGATAGGCTGCAGGAGCCATCCGTCAACACCACCTTCCTCCCCCTGAAACACGGCTTGCAGAACAGAGTGATGGAGGGAAGAGAAAACTCCTGCACAAAGAGAGAGAGAGAGAGAGAGAGAGAGAGAGAGAGAGAGGCTGACTCATTGTCACTGAGGAACAATAGAACCTTTATGGCACAAAGAAATGTTAATCTTTCCTCTTTCACTCCATCTTTTTCTTCCCCTTCTCTTATTTCTTTTCCTCGCTCTCTCACTTTTTTCCTCTGCTTTCAATTACTTACCCCCCCCCCCCCCCCCCCCCCCCCCCCTCTCTCCCTCCATCACATCTCTCCCTCAAGCGTTCTCTTCATGCCTCTACAGTTACATGCCCTCTTTTAAAGTCTCTCTTTCTTTCCTTGTTGTCCTCATGTGACCTTGTTTTTCTCCTAGTTCTCTCTCTTTTCTTTACCTTTTCCACTTCCGAACATTTTCTTTCACTCATTATCACACCATCATTTATTGTCTTTCCATCTTAGTTTTACTCTTTTCTTTACTCTCCTTCCATCATTTATCTCCTTTATTCTTTCTCTTCTTTCTCATTTACTATGCTTTAATCTCTCTCTCTCTCTCTCTCTCTCTCTCTCTCTCTCTCTCTCTTTTTTTCATGCCTTTTAAAACTTAATGCTTTTCATTTATTTTATTCCCTCCTTCCTTGCATGGTCTCTCTCTCTCTCCCTCTCTCTTCTTTTATTACCTTCCCTACATCTCTCTTACTCTTCTTCCTTTCCACTCCTCTTCTTTACTCTCTCCTGTTCTTTTTTTCTCTCTCCATTTTTTCTATCCCCCTTTTCCCTTTTCTCCTTCTTTTGTGTTCTCGTTCCCCCTCTTTTTCCAATTATTTTCCCTTCTCTCCATCTCCTGTTCTGTTCCCCTTCTATCTCTCCTTTTCACCCCTCATGCCTCTAATCTGTCCTCTTTTCCCCTCTTCTTTCCCACTTTCCTGACGTCTTTTCCTCGTCTTTCTCCTTCTTTTTCCCACCCCTCTCTCTCTTTCTTTCTACTTCTTTTCCTTTTTTTTCTTCCCCTCTCTCTCTCTCCCTCTTTCCCTTTTTATCTCTCTCTTACTTTTTCCCCTCGTTCTATATACTATCATTCTTTATTCTCCCCTTTATTACCTCTTTCTTTTTCCTTTCTCTTCCTCTTTATTTATCCTTATCTCTCTTTCTTTCTTTTTCCTAACCTCCTCTTTCTTTCCTATTCTTTCCCCTTCTCTTCCTTTTTTCCATCTCTCTTTCTTTGTACCCATTTCTCCCTCTTTCTTCTCTCTCTCTCTCTCTCTCTCCTTTTTCCAGTCCACTTCCCCCCTCTCTTTTTCCCCCTCCTCTTTTTTCCTCTCTCCCTCTTTTACTCACATGGCCGATCGTGTGCAGTGATTGGATGATGCAATCAGTGGAGGCTCCGCCCATCACAATAGTGTTACCGTATTCTCCTTCCTCCAGGACGTACATGTTCTCTGTGAACTGAGGGCCTTCAAACGCCACCCAGCTGTTACAACACGCACGCACGCACACACACGCACACACACGCACACACACGCACACACACGCACACACACACACACAATATAAACATACAAACAAGTATAATCCACATATACAATCAGCTGTAATACAATATGGTGGTACAAACATTTAAAGTTGTCTGGTTATTACTTACACACGCTAACACAACCAGCTGCAATAGACAAACAACCACACAACAAACACACACACACACAAATATATATACATACAGCCAGGCTGCATTGGTGGAAATCATACAACCTTATACAATACACAATCACATCCAGCTGTAACACAAATTCACAACCAGCTTTGAAGCACACTCATTCGTGACCCAAACACACACAGCCTGCAAAACAACACCACGTGCAAAGTCTAACACACTCCACTCGGACACAAACAGGTTTTCGTCTGGTTGTGTAAGACGTACACACACCTTCCAGCCAGGACTTTACACGAGCGAGGGTGAAATCCGTCTGGCAGGAACGGTGAACTCTCCTCCAGGACCAGATGATCACCAAGAAACCCAGGTTCAGAGAACAACTGCACCTGAAACGCACAACAAAACAACACAGTTTACTTTACTTTCTGTTAGAACGTTTCATGTGACCATTTGCAAACGCAATATATGCTGATGTCTATTCGTCATAGCTAATATCCGCTTTAATGACATTCAGACACAATTACACCGCTCAGCTCTCACCTTGAACCTCGGCAGGCCGGCGGTCTGATCCTGCAGACAAACAAAAACAAGAAGGTGTAAAAAATCTCCTCAACAACAATCAGCAACAATTACAATTTATTTAGAGTTACAGTTTTGTTGTAGAACATTTGTAAGAGAAGTTCTGGCTCAGCTTCCCATGGGATAAATTAGCGGCTACTTAGCAACACCCTACTGACCACCTACAACACCCTATGAACCACCTAAAACATCCTACTGACCACCTACAACAACCACATCAACCACTTAGCAACACCCTATCGCCCACCTACAACACCCTATCAACCACCGACAACACCCTATGAACCACTTAGCAACACCCTACTGACCACCTACAACACCCTATCAAACACCTACAACACCCTATCAACCACTTAGCAACACCCTACTGACCACCTACAACACCCTATCAAACACCTACAACACCCTATCAACCACTTAGCAACACCCTGCTGACCACCTACAACACCCTATCAAACACCTACAACACCCTATCAACCACTTAGCAACACCCTACTGACCACCTACAACATCCTATCAACCACCTATAACATCCTATCAACCACTTAGCAACGTCCTACTGACCACCTACAACACCCTACAACACTCTTTTAAATACTTAGCAACACGCTATCAACCACCTGGCACAACCCTATCGGCCAAAATGCTAAAATTTTGAACAACTAGCAACCCCCTATTAACCACTTAGCAACACCCTACTGACCACATAGCAACACACTTCGATCACCTAGCAACACATTTGCGGCATTTGCAACACGTTGCAGAACACCCTATTCTGCAACGTTCATTGCTATTGACAACCTGGCAACAACCTATCACTTATTAAAAATTCCATAAACCATCTGTAATACAATAGCAAACCCGAGCAACCACCTTCCTGACCACCTGGAAAGAGTCTAGCAGTACCACAATAGCCACATTTGACCCCTGACCATTTAGCACCCTAGCAACCACCATAGCAACGGCTTCTAAATGCCCTAACGACTTTTTAGCCTTGGATGCAGATGATGATGATGATGATAATATAGATGATGATGATGATAAAGATGATGATGATAATAAAGATGATGATGATGATGATGATGATGATATAGATGATGATGATGATGATAAAGATGATGATGCAGAGGAAGATGAAGATGTATTATTAGATTATTACCAGGTACACGGGTTGGATGGAGGAGATCTTGTGATTGCAAGCGCCCCAATCCTCTGGACTCGAATAGAGCCCTTTCTCCAACACGTACACTTCACCGGAGAACGCAGGGTTTTCAAACACCACCCATCTGTACCGAGAGAAACACACACACACACACACACACACACACACACACACAGTTTAAAAAGTCATAAGAAATTGTTTCTCTAAGCTGATACAAAGCACCTCAAACATCTGGCCTGATAAAGAACATCTGAAATATCTGGCCTGATACAGAGCACCTCAAACATCTGGCCTAATACAGGAGTACTGGTTTTTAAATGAATGTGCTCATTCCAGTGCTTTAATGTTTCTATAGCAACTGAGCAACTATAGAAATTGAACATATCAGGATGTGTTGCTGAAGGAAAATAATGAACATTGTGGTGATCACACTGACTCTGCTTCATCATGCCACCTGGGGGTTGATTGTTTTCCCGTTTCTACATGTATCACTCTAAATCTGAATCTGGAGAAATAAATCAATGAATATTATTTTTATATATCCTGAACGTCATGACCAACTTCCTGTTTCTGCTCTCCAACTTCCTGAGAAACCTCTAATACATGATGACTAACATGACAGATTTATCTTAACTAAAGAGAAGAAAACACAAATGTGTGTGTGTGTGTGTAAGCTGTAACGATGGAGATGGCTCTGTTTTTACACCCACATTCTTTAGCAGTCGGTTTCTCTCTCTTTCTCTCTCACACACACACACACACACACACACACACACACACCCCCACAGGTAACCACATGTTATCACACATAACCTGATGTAACCTTCACATAACCTCACGTAATCCCGTGTTACCTCACGTTACCTCATGGAACCTCATAAAAGCTTATACAACCGTATGTTACCTCATAAAAAACGTGTATAAGCTTTTATGAGGGAACATGAGGTAATGATACATGAGGTTGTATCATGACCTCATGTTACCTCATAAAAGCTTATACCTTATGTAACATGCTACTTCACGTTACCTCACGTTACCTCATAAAAGCTTATACAACCTCATGTTACCTAATGTTACATTATGTTACCTCATGTAACCACAAAAGCTTATACAACCTCATGTTACCTCATAAAAACGTATATAACCTCATGTTACCTCCTGTAACCTAATAAAAGCTTTTACAACCTCATGTAACCTCATGTTACGTCATGTTACCTCAAATACATGTGTGGGAAGTGGTGGCTCAGTGGTGGAGAGTGGTAGCTCAGTGATAGGGAGGGGTAGCTCAGTGGTAGGGAGGGGTAGCTAACTGAGGTGAAGGGGTAGCTCAGGGGGGGGGAAGGGGTAGCTCCACAGACACTCACACTCCAGAGACGACTTCAGCGGACTGGGACTTGCTACCGTACGCCGTCTCCTCCATGGCCATGACGGGGACGAGCAGGTCAGCAGTCAGACTCCTCTCACTGAAATCACACTCAGTGAACAACTTCAGCTGAGGAGATACAAAGTCCTGAAGGACACACACACACACACACACACACACACTCAGTTACTTCAAAAGGATCCACTCACACAGAAAGAGTATATACAAACACACACATACAATCACCTAATTGTGTAAAGTGAGGAGTTTTATGAAGGGGCGGGGCTTACCGACTGTAGGGGGCGGAGTGAAAGCAGTGTGTCCCCAGCTCCCCAATCAAAGCAGTCGACATATTCACCCTCCTCCAACACGTACTGACGACCCTCGAACTCCGGCTCTGTGTAGCCCACCCACCTACACACACACACACACACACACACACACACACACAATCACTACTAAAGAGTCACAGTCACATGACCAAGACTAAAGGAACGTTAAAGTAATTGATATCAGTAGTTGAATCATTTAAAATAAATATATATTTAAAAACATTTGTGAATGTAAATTTGCTTTGACAACAATAGATCAATTTGACAGATATTAATATTTAAGAATCATAAAATATTAATTTATGAAACAATAAATATATCTTTAAATTATAATCTATTAGTAGAACAATTTAGTATTATAATACCTCATACTGCAATTATTAATATAATTATAATACATTTTAATGAGTAAAATGTCAGTAATGCAGGTCATGTGACCCAGCAGGGGTCCTTCATTCACATCATCCTTATTTCAGAAATCAGAAACCACTTACAGGCCACTGAGGATCTTCAGAGAGCCGATCGACGTCAGCTTCTTCTTCTTCTTCTGGTCTGCGTTCGGTCCATCACCTTCACACTCCTCCTCCTCGTCTTTCTCAGAGATGTTGTGCATGTCCGTGTCAATCTCCAGACAGGAGCCATGGAACTGAGGATCCTCATACAACACGGCCTGAGAGAGAGAGAGAGAGAGAGAGAGAGAGAGAGAGAGAGAGAGAGAGAGAAAACACAATAATAAATAGACAATATGCATAATTAAATAAAAGAGACAAAAATGTATTTACCTTGATCTACTGTATGCAACAGAATAAAAATGTATTGTATTGTATTTATTGTCAACTAATAAAATAATTTTAATTGATTATTTAAATTAAATTATAAAAATAAATAAACAACAAAACACAAATACAAAAATATAAAACAAATAAATATATTTAATTGAATTAAATTAATAAATAAAAATACAAAAATGCAGCATAAAGTGAATTATTTACTACATAAAATAAAATGCTAAATAAAAAAAATTATAAAAAAACTCATTAAAACAGTGAATAAATATTATATACTGCATTAAGTTTTAAAGAAGAGTTTAAATAATTACGGAGTTAAATAAAAAAAAAATAAAAAAACTTTGAATGCAGGATAACAAGGAAGTTTAAACCGTATTCAAATAAAGATTATTAAAAATAATCACAGAATTTAAAATAATTAAACAAAACATTAGTAATAGATCAAATGAATTATATATAAAAAGTTGAATTAGTTACAGAACCAACTATAAAATTAAAGCTAGCAGTGGTTGCTAACTAGTTTGCCACTGAAGCCAGCCATGAATTGTTGGTAAACAGGATCTGCTGCTGAACCAGACAGGAACGTGTGAAAGGAACGGAATGCTCGTTTTGCCCGGCCTATGCGTGTCCAGAATGCTAGGAATTCCGGGATCCCGTCCCGAGCTTCCTCCCCACGGCAACGTTTGGCGTTGCAGCAACACGTTTCCTCATGCGGTGATCACTAATAACAATCAGCTCCAGGAGACATGTTCAGGAGATGATTCTACTGAAATGCTTTATTTCATTTATTTATTATTATTAACACTAATATAATTTAATATAAAAAAATCACATTAAATATTCTAATAATTTATTCGCATAAATTCTCTTCTTAATATATTTTAGTTTGACAATCCTATTTTAAAGATTTTTCTTTATTATTTAAACTATTAATGCAGTTTATTTAATATATATATAAATAATTATATTTATATTTAGAAGACTAAAAACTGGAAGTGTTTCATCATGCAAGCAGAAGTGTACGTCAAGCTCTTTAATTATTATAAACATAATAATAAATAAAAAAATGTGTCCTCTATAATTTATTTTTCTTTTCACTCTTGTTGCTGTAATCAACACAGAGATGCTCCTGACTAGACACTTGTTCAAGCAAATCCTTTAAGCTGAATCCCTTTAACTGTGTCTGAGCATGCCCAGTTTAAACCTGTTTCAACGCCTGAAACACACACACACACACACACACACACACACACACACACACACACACACACACACACTTCTAAATGAACGCCACCCAGTGCCTTAACATTTCCTCTTGTTGGAAAGTAATCATTATGTTGTTGAAGAATAAAAGTGGTGAGCACAGATATGCTTATTTACACACACACACACACACACACACACACACACACACACACACAATTTTGCTTAAACACAACAGCAAATAAAATGTGATGGTGAGCCGTAAAAGAAACAGATCCTACAGTGTTTTTTTTTTATTATATATGATATATTAAAATTTTTTTCAAACAAAAAAATAAAATAATGTTTTAATATAAAATATTTTGCTTTGAAAATCATGAAATTCTACAAAAAAATGTATAAAAACAAAAAACAGATTTAATAAATATACTAATATATTTAAATAATTACATCTAAAAAAGAAAAAAATATAACAAAGTAAGGCAATTTTATTCGTTTAGAATTTCTAAAAAAAATAAATGATTCTAATATAAAAATCGAATAAACTCGAATTCTACGACACAAACAATGCAACATCTTTTGAAACTAAATCAAACAGGAATGTATCTGGCAGAAGTAGGCTGGTGAGAGGACGAGGGTTTATAAACTGTAATGGTCAGATGTTCGCAAACTTTTGGCCAAAGATCTATTACAACATCCTATTCCGCATTTAGTCCCGATTTCCTGTTATATTGAGCTCCACTCCTCTGGGAAAATGTTCCACTTGATTTTTGTGGTTCATTTGGTAAAATCTATTCAGCCACAAAGGTGTTAGTAAAGTCAGGTACCAAAGATGTCCTGTACAATTGTGTATGTCCAGATATCTGGAAAAGTCAAGTGTCCCAATACTTTTGGCCATACATGTAGCTGCTACAAGCTAAACGAAGAGAACCTGGACTTGGAAGTTTGCACAGTTTAAACCAGGACAAGGATTCAGGAAGGGTGATGTGTGTGTGTGTGTGTGTGTGTGTGTGTGTGTGTGTGTGTGTGTGTGTGTGTGTGTGGTTGTAAAGTGAACTGACCCGCACTTCGTGAGGATTTTCCACCTTGATTCCACCCTGAAACAAAGAAAGGCAGAAGGTTACAGTTGTTCGTGTTCGTGTGGGGAAATAAACACTGAATAACGATTCTTTACCATTTTGAGGGGACGTAAAGATCCGACGAAGGGATCGTGAAAACCCCACGACTCTGGACACGGATACTCTCCTACAGCCAACACCGACAACATACCCTGGAAATCCGGATCACTGAACACTAGCCAACTACACACACACACACACACACACACACACACACACACACACACACACACAGCCAAATTGTGCAGACACACAAAAACACAGACACAAACACGCACAGTATGGAGACAAAAACACGGACACAGACAGACACAAACATACAGACAGACAGACAGACACAAACACAGAGACAGACAGACAGAAAGACACAAACACACATACAGACAGAGAGACACAGACAGACAGAGACAGCGTGCAGACACAGACAAACACACACAGACGGAAAGACAGACAGACAGACAGACAGACAGACGCAGACAGACACACAAAAACATTAACAAATGTCAGTCACTTTTATAAATCATTAAAAACATTTTACTGTATTATTGTTGTTCTCATATCTTTTAATGGACAGATTTTCCATCCTGACATTATTTCACAATATTTTACTAAATATACTCCATACAGAATTATACAAATTTATTAAAAAGCTAAAAGCACAATTCTGCAGTTTTAACACCATATAACTGAAAGTATGTGCACCCCAGGCTAAGAGACAGTCGGGGCACAAATTTATGGTCAAATCTAAGAGCGGTAAAAAGCACCCTATTAAATGTGTTGTATTTGGAAACAGTGTCAGGCTTCAGGACTCGAACATCTCCCACACTGCAGATTTATTAACTCCAGACACGCAGTAGCAGGTCTGAGACATTCCACTGAACCTGCATCCACAACCGTCTCTCTCACTCTCACCGAGTCTGTCTGTCTGTCTAACTGTCTCACTCTCACAGAGTCAGTCTGTCTAACTGTCTCACTTTCACCGAGTCTGTCTGTCTGTCTAACTGTCTTACTTTCACCGAGTCTGTCTGTCTGCCTAACTGTCTCACTCTCACCGAGTCTGTCTGTCTAACTGTCTCACTCTCACCGAGTCTTACTGTCTCACTCTCACTGAATCTGTCTGCCTAACTGTCTCACTCTCACCGAGTCTGTCTGTCTAACTGTCTCACTCTCACAGAGTCTGACTGTCTAACTGTCTCGCTCTCACCGAGTCTGTCTGTCTAACTGTCTCACTTTCACCGAGTCTGTCTGTCTGTCTAACTGTCTCACTTTCACCGAGTCTGTCTGTCTGTCTAACTGTCTCACTTTCACCGAGTCAGTCTGTCTGTCTAACTGTCTCACTTTCACCGAGTCTGTCTGTCTGTCTCACTTTCACCGAGTCTGTCTGTCTGTCTAACTGTCTCACTTTCACCGAGTCTGTCTGTCTGTCTAACTGTCTCACTCTCACTGAATCTGTCTGCCTAACTGTCTCACTCTCACCAAGTCTGTCTGTCTAACTGTCTCACTCTCACAGAGTCTGTCTGTCTAACTGTCTCGCTCTCACCAAGTCTGTCTGTCTGTCTAACTGTCTCACTCTCACCAAGTCTGTCTGTCTAACTGTCTCGCTCTTACCAAGTCTGTCTGTCTGTCTAACTGTCTCACTCTCACCGAGTCTGTCTGTCTGTCTAACTGTCTCACTCTCACCAAGTCTGTCTGTCTGTCTAACTGTCTCACTTTCACCGATTCTGTCTGTCTGTCTAACTCTCACTGAGTCTGTCTGTCTAACTGTCTCACTCTCACTGAATCTGTCTGTCTAACTGTCTCGCTCTCACCGAGTCTGTCTGTCTACCTGTCTCGCTCTCACCGAGTCTGTCTGTCTACCTGTCTCGCTCTCACCGAGTCTGTCTGTCTAACTGTCTCACTCTCACCGAGTCTGTCTGTCTAACTGTCTCACTCTCACCGAGTCTGTCTGTCTAACTGTCTCGCTCTCTGAATCTACCGAACTGTCTCACTCTCGATATTAGATTGTTTGACTATTTTTTTTAACAAAAAGTAAAACTTTTGTACCCTAAACACTTAAAAACAGTCTGGAGAACTGTCTTAGAGGTTCTCTGTAAAACTCCACAACTACAAATGATTTTTTATTCCAAACAAGAACCCTCAACTCCACAAAGAGGCCAGTGAGGAACACTTTTCTTTCTCTGCACACAAAGCTGAATCTAATTTCCTGTAAATGAGAAACAGGCCTCATATAGAGTGGCACTGCCAAAGTGCTGGGCTCCACCCAAAGTGCCTGCGCTCTTTCTCTAAAACACACGGCTTTGCCAGCTTCCTCTGCACTAAACAAACTGCTGTAATCTGAGAGCAGGCTGAGGATCACTCACACTCCGGAGTGGACCTTGATGGATCCAGCGCTGTGGGGACGCCCGAAGGTACCGAGTTCGATTATGTCATCGCAGAACGAGGACAGCCGGCCCAGTCCGTTCGGTTCTGAGAAGATCTCGATCCTCGGCAGGCTGTAATCCTGAGGCAGAAAACACCAAAAAAAAATCTAAGAAATGTTCGACACATTAAATAGAGAGCAAGCGAAGAGCACACACAGCACACAGATCACTAAAGATACTCAACAGATTCCAGATTTATTAGACTAAACTATGATCACACACACCTCGAGATATAGTCTAATATTCTACTTTTAAATTCTATAGTATATTTCACGTTTGTGTGATGTAGTGTAGCATTGTGTATTTGAAAAGTGCAATATAGTGTTTTTAAAATTTGAATAAAATGAAAACTAAAAGACTTTGAAATCACATACATACTTAAACATACATGTTTAAACTGAGAGATTTTACACTTTTATGCACAAAATGAGCCTCAAAAGTTGGCACAGGGGCATGTTTACAGTGGTGGAGCATCTCCTCTTCTTTTCAAAACAGTTTAAAGACGTCTGGGCATTAAGATTACGAGTTTCTACAGTTTTGCTGTTGGAATTTGGTCTCATTTCTATTTTATGTTTAATGATGCACCAAATGTGCTCTATAGGTGAAATATCTGGACAATTCAGCACCCGGACTCTACTACTATGAAGCCATGCTGTTATAGCTGTAATAGCTGCAGTATGTGGTTTTGCATCGTCCTGCTGAAATACACAAGGCTTTTCCTTTTACAATGTAGTATAGTATAATGTAGTATAGTGTAGTATAGTATAATGTAGTATAGTGTAGTATAGTATAATGTAGTATAATGAAGTATAGTGTAGTATAGTATAATGTAGTATAGTATAATGTTGTATAATGTAATATAGTATAGTGTAGTATAGTATAATGAAGTATAATAAAGTATAGTATAGTGTTGTATAATGTAATATAGTATAGTGTAGTATAGTATAATGAAGTATAGTGTAGTATAGTGTAGTATATTGTAGTATAGTATAATGTATAATGAAGTATAGTGTAGTATAGTATAGTATAGTATAATGTAGTATAATGTAGTATAGAGTAGTATAGTATAATGTAGTATAGTATATAAATTACAATGTAGTATAGTATATAAAGTATGACAGTTTAATGTAGTATAGTGTAGTATAGTATATAAAGTGGTATAGTTTGAGGTATTATATACTATACTGATTATACTATACTACATTATACTATACCACTCTATATAATACCTCAAACTATACCACTATACATACTTTATTACACTATAGTATATCAAGTGGTATAGTTTGAGTGTAGTATATAAAATAGTATAGTATAAGGTAGTATAACATAAAATATCGAGTGGTATAGTGTAATATAGTATATGTAATATAGTATGCTTTTTTTACTGAATAATTTTATTATTTTTTGTTATTAGACTAATTTGTTTTTGCAGAAGATGAAATGAAAGTGTGGAGGATTTCGGCCGTATTTGGTCGTAGGGATTCTGTAAGGCTTTAACCACTAAACACCAAAACCATAAACACCAGATCACAAAGGATTAAACTGCTCAACGACTAAAACTCAGGCGCCGGAAATTCCCTAAATCCCTCCCGCGATTTAATTATGCTGTTCTGTTTCTCAAGCACAAGCGGAAAAGCAGCTCGAGCTAAAACCTCACAAATCTCATAATATAATAATAAAATCTAGCAGGGATATGAATAATGATTTAATGGTAGTGGTACAGTTATTTAAAAGAATTAAATACATATAAATACGGCAGAATAAGAAACAATTTGGCCATATGCTAAATAATTTAACATAGAGTAAATACTTCAACATTTTATTATTAGAAAGGGGTAGTTACTATTATTGTTATATCTCTTATTTACAGAAATAAATTGTAGTCTCATTCTGATTGGTCAGAAGCTACTGATTCATTTACATATATATCAGTTTAGTGTTGTGTTTGTATGTAAACATTACACAGAAATATCTTGGCATTAAAGTACAGTGTATAATTTGAAATAATGCTATATATAATGCTAATGCTAATTCTATAATATTAGAATTCTATAGTAGTATAGTGTAGAATTGTGAAATAGTGGAATGGTATGGTGTAGAATTCTATATTAGTGTATTATTGTGAAGTTGTTATGATGGGTTTCTGAAACATGTTAATTAGTTTCCTCTCAATTAGCTTCTATGTAGTTAATAAGGGATCTCTACTAAATGAATCATGATGTTACATTACACAAAGCTCCTCAGCTCTCTACAGGTTCCTGAGACCTCCGGAATATCTGGCACACACTGATGTGTCAAATCTGAGATCCTGTCCCGTGCCAATTTCATGTTTCATCCTGAACCTTCAGCACGACAGCTTCTGACTTTCACACAAGACCGATATTATCAGCTCCTTCTCAAAAACGTGAGAACGCAGAGTTTCAGAATATTTCTGGAAGCTTGCGTAGACCCGTGTAGTAGAATAACCGTGTGAGTCAATAGCAGGAGTCGCCTGCGCTCCAGCCGAGAAACGTGTCGACCGTAAACCTGCTGAGATTACACGAGGGGAAAACGTTCACGCTCTCCCGTCTATAGCGAGCGCAATCTTCATCTCCAATCAGCAGAAGCTTCAGGTGTTTTACACAAAATATCAGCAATGATTTAGAACCTCTTACCCTCACAGCCAGACGAATGGAACCGATCACCATCGGTTTGTTCGGAATGGGAATCCCGTCTGGACCCACTTCCTGGTTAGGTTCCGGCTCCGCCCACTCGTTCAACAATTCCGTCGGCCCTTCCTCCAGTGCGATGATCCGTCCTTGGAATCCCGGCTTTTCATAGAGCAGCCAGCTGGACAGAAAGGACCGTCGCTAATGAGCATTTCATGATACGCAATATTTGTGTACAATCAGACGTGAGATGTGTAATGATGTTTACCCCAGGCAGGGTATTTACATTAGATAGGTGTTCTTCTCTTTCAGAGGAACACAGTCATCGTTAGTCATCGTTCTTCTGAGTCACATCAAAGACTCTTTTAAATGAATAAATGCTCTTTTGACTAAAACCCTATAGTTTATGACTGATCTCTAGCTGCTGACTTCTGCCTCGGTTTTTGCTTTATGGAAATAAACAGATGAAGAAAAATCATTTTAACTACAGAGTCTGGAGCAGATTATCACGATCGGGATCGGTGCGTTCAAGCCGCCATGATCTCACTAAACTGACTGAGCAGGCCGGGGGATTTCCTGGAATTCGCTCTTCCACAAAGCAAAGACTTTGTTTTGCATTAAAGATTTTTTTTTTAGCTACAGTAGGAATTCCTTCAGGGGAGGGTGGGATTTAAAAACCTTATTACGTTATGCAAAGGCGATTAACGCTCCATTCAAGCAATCGTCTTTCCCACTTTCCCACGTAAATTACTCCCGTTTACTCCGCTGAAAAAGAATCGGACATTTCGTTTCCCTACTAAGCAAAACTTCTCACCATCCTCTGATGGCTTTCAGAGAAATGACAGGCGAGAGCTGTAAGGACGTGGCGTCATCGACGTCCCTGAACACCTCGTACGCCTCGCCGCCGAACTCGGCTCGCTGGAAGATGACCAGCTGTGAGGAAACACAACCTCGTTAGACTCGGCGAGAACATTGTTTATTCACGGTGCAGAATGATTTGCTACAGTACCTTCCCGGGTCGCTTGTGAAACTCTCGGACGGTTGTTATCTGCAAAAGGAAATAAAGTTCTTGGTTACTCCATAACATTACTAGCTGCGACTTGACTTATATGATCGATATGTGCTTTCTGAACATCTCATTCCACATGGAGTCTCCATGTGCTGGTATAATAATCTCCACTCTTCTGGGAAGATGTTCCACAAGATGATGTGGAGGTTTATTCAGATGCAAGGGTGTTAGTAAAGTCAGATACTGATGGAGAGGAGAAGGTGAGAAGGCCTGTGGTGTTCACATTCATTCGTGTTCAATAGAGCTCGATACCTGGAGATCATCCACTCCAACCCATGGAAAGCAGATCTTCATGAACCTGTATTTGTGAACAGGCTTGGGCCAGGCCTCCTCACCTCACCCTACATCAGTACCTGACTATACTAACAGCCATGGGGATAAATAAATCTCACAAAAATCACCACAGAATCTAGTGGAACATCTTCCCTGAAGAGTGAAGGCTTAAAAACAAAACAAAAAAAAAAAAACAAGGGGAAGACATGCAGGTAGTTGGTTTAAAAGAGGCAGATGTAGAGGACAAGGGGGTTTATGTAAACAGATGATCCGCTGTGGCACCCCCTAATGGGAGAAGTGGAAAGTAGAAGAAGAAGAGGAAGAAGAAGAAGAAATGTGGATTCTGTGCATGAAAGAACATCGAAAATCGAACATTCTGAAAGGTTTATATGAGCACCAGCATCTTACATGGGAGTTGGTCTTCAAAAGGAAGTTGAGTGGCACCTTAATGTACCCTAAGATTCAGGAGATGTTTATACTACCTGACCAATAAGCCAAAGCCCTGAGGGTCTACATTCCTCCTGCTCCGAGTATATAATTCATGATCTGAAACCTGAGAAGCGAACATGATTGTACAGGAAATCTTACACCATGTTCCTACTCACCTGAGTGTGTGCAACTGATGGCAATTTGGTTTGTTGTTCTGGTGGTTTGGGTGAAAAGATTGATGCTGGAGGCTCCGGAAGCTTGTTCAGACCTGTGTTTGTGTCAGGGGCTTCAGAGCTGACTTCCATCGGGATTCCCTTGAACACAGAAGATGCTTCTAGGCTTTGAAAACCACCTGAATTGTCAGATTCTTGATCCTTTTTCAGGGATTTCCCCAGAACATCTTGAAGTTTGATTTCGGAGAAATTTGGAAAAGGCGGAGGAGTCGGTGGATTCTTCGGTGAATCAACAGGAACTCCAGGAGGTATCACAAGATCCGTCAAGTCGTCTTCTGCCCTTCCCTGGGGTGCAACTTCAGACATCGTCACATTCATGTCTTCTGATGTCAGAACTTGGGATGCTGTAGGAGACGAGGACCCACTGGAAAAAGCTTCATTTGGAGGTCTCCGTAAGTTTGAAGTGTTCATGAGGTTCGAAAGGATGGACATTCTTTCTAACCGTGAAGACACTTTTGCAGGAGTTTCAGCACTTCCTTGATCTGCTCCATTCTCCTTATTGTCTGCCGTCTTTTCCTCTTTGTCTTTGTCTTGTCCTCGCCTGGAGGCCAACGCTTTGAAGATCATACTGTCTTCGGTTCCTTTGCGTTTCAGAAGCTGTTTATTTCTCACATCTTCGCTGTTCTTCTTGATCAACATGGCCGGAGAGGGATCTTTTGGGCCTGTGGTTTTCCTAATCCCAAACTTAAACTCCTCAGGATCAAAGGTTTTCTCAAAGTGATCTTCTTTAATAGCAGGCAAGGCAAACGGAGGTGAAATCATCCTGGACTTGCTGTGCTTCTTAGGAGGAAAAGAGAAAGGAGAGCCGAGTTCTTTGATTTTGCGTATGAAGTCTTCCGAATCTTCCGAGGTTTCCAGGAGGCTTTCGTCACTGGCCGAACAGTCCATTTTCCTCTCCATTTTATTTTGCTTCTTTTCAAAACCCTGGTCGACATCCAGCCAGCTTGATGGAGACTCGTTTTTCGAAAACTGTTTCGAAACCAAAAGAAAGTCCTTAGCAGTCATTTTTGGAGGAGATGATTTCTCTGAGTCTGGGGAATTCTGAGATTTCTTGGGGTCGAGATTCTGTTGCTGGATGATGGTGCTGTTTTTTTTAACCTCAGTCATTTCCTCGGTTTGGAAGGTCACTTGCGCTGTACCTTTTGGTTTCTCAGCTTTCCTAACGCCAGGCTTCTGACCTCCATGCTGAAGATGCTCCAGTTCCGTTTTGGTAACAGGTTTCCTTGTGGTTTCCTCCTTGACAGATTCTGCATCTTGCACCTTAGCTGGAGCCTCTGTAATGGAGGACTTAGAGACTTTTAGTTCGTCCTTGAGGTCTTGAGGAGGTGCAGGAACTTCCGCCTCCTTGTGACCTCCTGCATCTGAGGTTTTAGACAAAGCGTTTACTGCAAGATCGCTCACGCTCAGTTCTTCACGCTCAGATTTTGGTGCATCCTGTGTGACTGATGCTGTATTAGATTGCTGAATGTTCACAATCTTGAGATCTTTGGACTCTTCCTGGATGCCCACTGACGGCTTGCTTGATATTTTGTCCACCTTTTTAGGAGTTGGTTTCTCCTGATCTGCAACAAGTAAAGTTTCCTCGGAGATAAGATCAGATTTGACTCGAGGTGCACCAATATCTATTGGCTTTATAAGTTCAGACTCATCTGTTCCTGGTTTTGTTTCCTCAGCAACCTTTTCAGTATTTACATGATCAGATGTTTGATCTGGAGCCTTCAGGTCAGCTGTATGGTCTTGAGATTTAACGATCGCCTCCTTCACCTTGTCAGCTCCTTTCACTTCCTCTTGAGATGCTTGAAGTGGTGTGAACTCTGGAGTATGGCTCACATCTTCACCGTTGTTTGCTTTCTGGTTAGATGAATCAAGTTGAGGTTTTAAGTCTTCTGTATTCTCCACAGCCTTCACGCCTGCTTTAGGTGACTCTCTGGCTTTGTCTGGTTTCTGTTTAGAATCTGCACCATGATCCTTGATCTTATCCGAACTCTGCACTTGTTCCACATTCTCCAGTTTATTTTCAGACACGTGAGATGACCTGAACTCCGCTGTAGGTTCTGCGTTCTGCATGTCTTGGCCCTGAGTTTCCTTTACAGAACTTTCAGCAGCCTCTTCTGTAGCTTGTCCTGCGTTCTTCTTAACCTCCGGAGGTAAATCTATGCCCATTTTGTGGTCCTTGGTCTTATTATCCACACCTGGCCCAGAATCAGTCTCATCTTTCTTCTGTGCAGCTTCTTCACTTAATTTCGAGACTGTTTTGAACTTGATCTTCTTATCTACACTTGACACCTTCTCAGGTTTGCCTGTTTTCTGTACAGACACTTGAGCTGGGGTTTGTGAGTCTTCTCCATCCTGGTTCTGCTCCTTTTTAGATGCTTCAGATAGGGTTTTAAGATCTAAAGTAGTCTCTATGGTCACTTCCTGAGCTTCTTTGGAAACATCTAACTCCTTTTTAGGTGGAGTTTTGAAGTCTGGGGTAGGATCACTGTTCTTCATACCCACACTCTCCAGGTTCATTCTCTGATCCTTGACTTCAGTTGCATTGGACTTGCCCTGGTTCTCTTCAGCAGTTTGAGTTACCAGGTCAGTAATAACTTCTGATGCGTCCACACTTCCATTCAGATTTTCTTCAGCCTTGTCCAGCTTCTGGTTCGACACTTGAAGTGTAGTCTGAGAATCTGCATGGAGATCTGCTTTCACTTTTTCCACCTCCCTTCTGGATTTAGGTTTGGTTGGACATTTTGCACGTGGTGAGGATCTGGTTTCAGTTGAAGCCTTAACCACCACATTCCCAGCAGCTTGGTCACGTTCAGCAGGGCTTAGAGGACCGTTGACTGGAGATGAATCATCGCTTTCTGGCTTGGCATCAGAAAGCGGTGAGGGTTGCTTGGGTGAGTCATCTTCTCCGAGCTGGTCCTCTGCAGGCTGTTTCGGCGTGCTGGGCGGAGTCAGGCGAGGCAGCCTGCTTCCTGTTGGTGAAGCTTCAGCCTTCACCCTTGTTGTGCCCTTTGGCCCAACGGCTCGTGTTTCACTTGTAGTTTTGTCTTTCTTATTTTCCGGTTGCTCCGACTCTGAAGGAGTGCGAGGCTTGTTCTCATTTTCAGTTTTATTCACATCTTTGCTTTTGCTAACTGAAATTTTCACTGGTCTGCTTTTGGGAGATTTTTCAGCAGGAGTTTGTGATCGTGTCTTTGACTTCGCACCTTCTTTAGAATCCTTAGTTTCTGACCCACCAGGAGATGACGGCTGTTCCGGGTTCTCCTCAGCGCTTACTGGCTTGGAATCCTTTTCTTTCTTCGGTTCTTTGGGATAAGGTGGTTTAGGTGGTGCCTGACTGGGTTTGCTCTCCACATCCTCCACCACAGTTAGGTCTAGTGTGCTGGTCTCAGTTGTTGACTGACGTGGTGGCACTCTGGGTTTTGTAACATTGTTACTCGAGCTGGAGTTTCTTCTCTCAGTCTCACGTGTCTGAGCTGGAGAGGAAACTGACGCATCGGGTGACACGCTCGGGTTTGGTGTTTTGCTCGGCTTTGGCAGAACTTCAGGAGGTGTTTTCTTTGGAATCTTTGACTTGTCTGTAGACTTAGTAAACACACCAGGCTGCTCTTTTGTAGTCGGAGATTTATTCGGCTTTTTCTCAGAGACGTTTTGTGCAGGCTTTTTTGTACTTTCCTCTCTCGTGGCCTCGAAGTTACGGCTTGTAACTCGACCCACGCTGGCTTTTGTCTTCAGTGCCACTGGCGGAGCTGGACTTTTTCCAGCACTCGCTCCGTTTGTTCCACCGCTCGCTTTGTCCACTGTTCGTTTAGACCCTGCAGCCTGGTTCGGACGATTTCCAGCCCCTGAACTCGTAACTCTGATCTGTTCCTTGTATCCAGGCATCTCTAGCAAATCCTCTCCAGGATCTGAGAGGTTATTAAGAGGCTCTGAGGGAATCTCTACATCATTATCATGCGTGTGTCTTGTGTTAGCTTCCTCTTTTATGAACACATCCCCGCTTTCACTTGTGGAGTCGTATGACTGCTGGTCAGGCTTTGTGATTTCCACACTGACGTTCTTGAGGCTTGGCAGACTGTGGAAGGAAAACAAAAATAGTTTTATTCAATAGAAGAATCAGCAGAACAACAAAACGGGTTAGCATTGTTGATAAATTCCAGGACTTACAATATAATTAAAAAATCCAATCTAATTATGTCTGACTCCTTTCATCGAACAACAGCACAAAGTCCTCGATCTGAACAACAAAGTAATGTAATGACGCATCTAGGAATCTAAGCATTCCACGACGTTTTGTTTCAAATGTAATTCGATTCAGACATAAATATCACCAGAAATATCATTAGCCTACGGACTGAACTTAGCGTCTTTCTAGTTTTTCCCCAACAGCTGGTTAGCACCATGACCCAGCCCTAAATACATGCTGAACTTGAATACATCCGTGAATAACGATTCAGATTCAAAACACGCTCGAACATGCAGTGTTTGTACACCAGAGCGCCGTTCTGATCGGTAATAAAAGCTTTAAGATGTATAATAACCGACAGTGAGTCACATAAACCGCTCAGGGGGAACAGAAAAATCATTAAAATCCTGAACTGTATACACTTCAGAAACTTTCACACTGCTGATGAGGAACTCCAGCATCACGCCTGAGCGACTCATCACTTTCTACTTCTTTACCAATAAATCGCTTCTGAAAATCCGTGTCCTTCTGATTTGTCGTTCACGTTCGTGTCATTTCCAGATCCTTTGAAAAGCCGAGGGACGTTATTGTCCTGCTCTCATATAGAAATTCATGGGAAAAAGGAGATCGTGTTACATGGCCAGTTCTCATCTAGATCATAGAAACAAAGGGTTTTATTTCTGCACCAACGCGCAGGAGAAACGCACAAACGCACAAACACACGAAAAGCAGCGCAATCACGACTTACATTCTGACTTCGGATTTCTGCTTGCTCTGGGAGCTCGTTGTGCTCGTCTCTTCTTGTTCTCCGTCCAGACTCGACTGCGAGTTCAGCCACACTTTCTTGGCGAAGAACTTTTCACTGGTGGAAAGCTTGACGCTCCTGCGTTTCTCGGCTTTACTCAGCTCTTGCGGTTCCTCTTCGGGCTTCACTTCCACGGCGTCCTGATAAACCGACGAATCGGAGCCTGAATCCTGAGCGATGAGAGAAGCTCCGAGGCCCAGCACAGGACTCTGTCGGACGGGTGTGACCTGACCAACTGAGCTGCTCTCGCTCCCTTCCTCCTCCATGTGCGTTTCCACCCACATGGCTTTGTGCACCTGTAGAGATGAGGGCGAGGCCTGAGCAGACCCATTCTCCGCCTCAGGGGATGAAGGTTTCGTAGGGCTTGAAGGATCTTGAGAGCCGCCGCTCAGCTTGCGAGGTCTTCTCCTGCTTGAAGTTTTCTTCCCCATGCTTTCGGTGCAGCTTTGATCCGAAGAGCTGGAATCGCTCCTGGACTTGGATCTCAGCGTCACCCCGGTGAGAGCGCTGTAATTCCCTTGTCCTCCCACGACCGGCTTCAGGGCCGTCTTTTTGACGTCTGGAGATCTAACCTCTGAGTTTAACGTAATCTCTGTGCATTTCTCAGTGATCCGGCTATCCGCTCCTTCTCCGGTGACGCTGATCTCCTCCAGGAACACCCGGAGCTTCTTGCTCGCCTGCGCCACTAGAAGCTCTTGTTCGTCTTTGTTTTTCAAGGCCAAGTTCCTCACGCTGCCACTGCTGTCACTATCTGCGAACGGAAGGTCACCTCCGTCTGCGACGATGGAGGCCACGCTCTGCACGCTCGGGCTTCCTTTATCGGAGAAGAAACCCTGCTCGAACTCTTCTCCCTCCTGCCTCAGGTCTGCTGACTTGCTCGGGCTGGAAAGAGGCGACGCATTTTCCTCGGTGCCGTCAGACGACGTCCTCCGGCGCCTCCTCGACAGGAACGTGACCACCCGGTTCAGCACGCCGCCTCCTTTTTCCTCCGAATTCTATCAAAGAAAAGAGAAACAAACAGAACTCCATTAGAAACGCGCTTTCGTTTACGAACCCTGAGAAACGTCCAAACCTGTCAGCGAGGTGTTTTTCCAGCTGAGTTATCAGTTACGAGCAGGTTAGAGGATAAGAGACGTGAACTTTAATACGTGCTCAGTTCATAAAACATCTGTATTCAAGAGCAGGAATTATTTTCTTAATGCATCATTTTTGTATATTTTCTTCCACATTTATGTAAATATATTAGTCCTGGACCTGAGCTTAGCTTTATCAGGGGTGTGAGAGAAGGTCTCCTGTGAAGTGAAAAATGATATTAGATCTACACTCATTTATTAGGAACATCAACGTTCATTTCA
The DNA here is from genome assembly GCA_024362625.1 of Silurus asotus. Lineage (NCBI taxonomy): Eukaryota > Metazoa > Chordata > Actinopteri > Siluriformes > Siluridae > Silurus > Silurus asotus. Next base: position 147,201 of record MU551730.1, read on the forward strand.
AGCTCTCTCTCTCTCTCTCTCTCTCTCTCTCTCTCTAGCTTTACTAGACTGTATGTTATAAATGAATCAGCCTTATTATTATTATTCTCACTTGCAGAAGATTTTCTACACCATAATCTTCACTCTGATCTGGATTAGGATGCTTTTTAACACTCTCACGTCACTGAAACTGAACTTCTCATTCTCCATGTAATAAAACTCGTTTTTTATTGCTTTGTTTAGGATCCTGATCTTCTCACAGTCTCGCACCTGGGTGCCAAAACTTTTGCCCGATATCAGAAATGTGCTGGTGTAAAAGTGATGGATGGAGTGAGAAGGTTTTTTTCTCTCTCTCTGTCTGTTCAGCTCGAATATACAGTAAGCAGCTGCTACTGGACAATGAAGCGGGAACGCGCCCTTTATTATAAACCTACGGAATAACGCCACGCTGGCGCGCGCACTGGCTCCCGCACGCGCGCGCACACACACACGCACGCGCGCGCACACACACACACACACTTAAGTGAGTTTAACAGATAAAGTTGGGTGAAAGTTTCAGGTGTAAAAGGAGTGAATACAGAAAGTGCGTACCTGTGCAGCGCGCGCACTGCGTCTCTCCCTCCCTCCGTTTCTGTCTGTCAGTCTGTCTGACTTTCTGTCTGTCTGTCTGTCTGTGTGTGTGTGTGTGTGTCTGTCTCTCTCTCTCTCTCTCTGTCTTTCTCTCTTTCTCTCCCTCCTTCTTTCTCCCCCTCTCTCGCTCTGCAGCGAGTCACACAGCGTGACCGCACAGACGAAAATGAGCTGCCCCGCCCCTGCCCCCGCCCCCGGCCCCGCCCCGCACAGACGAAAATGAGCTGCCCCGCCCCTGCCCCCGCCCCCGCCCTCATCGTCTGACGCACGCGACATTCCTCCTGTGCGCCATTTTCAGGGATTTTTTTCTTTTTTCTTTCGCTTTTGAAAACATTTAAAACAACATTTACGTCCTTTAAAGAAACATCAAAGTTAATCTGAAACAAATGTAACAGTAATAAACAAACATTTATTTATAAATTAATTTAGTTACTAATTTATTTATTTGTTTATTGTATTTATTCCTATGAGGGAGACAGATAGAAAGATACTTGGTGTAACATCTGGAAATAGAAATAAAGATAAAGAGACATGGTGGTGGAATGAGGAAGAGCAGGAGAGCAGAAGGAGAAAGAGGTTGGAGAAACAGAATTGGGATCGACAGAGTGATGAGAAAAGTAGGCAGGAGTACAAGGAGATGCAGCAGCAGGTGAAGAGGGATCTGGTGAAAGACAAGGAAAAGGCACATGAGGAGCTGTAGGAGAAGTTGGACACTGAGGAAGGAGAAAAGGATTTGTACCGATTGTCCAGGCAGAGGAACCGAGCTGGGAAGGATGTGCTGCAAGTTAGAGCAATAAAGGATGGAGATGGAAATGTGTTGACTAGTGAGGAGAGTGTGTTGAGAAGGTGAAGGGAGCTGAGATTTTGAGCAGCTGATGAGCGAGGGAAATGAAAGAGAGAGAAGGTTGGATGGTGTGGAGATGTGAAGCAGGAAAGGGATAGGATTAGTAAGGAGGAAGTGAGAGCAGTGCAGGATGAAGAATAGAAAGTCGGTTGGACCAGATGACATACCGGTAGAAGCATGGAGATGTTTAGGAGAGATGCGGTGATGTTTTTAACCGGATTGTTTAAGAGGATTTTGGAAGGTGAGAAGATGCCTGAGGAATGGAGAAGAAGTGTGCTGGTACTGATCTTTGAGAATAAGGGAGATGTGCAGACCTGCAGTAACTACAGGGGAATTAAGATGATCAGTCAAACCATGAAGTTATGGGAAAGAGTAGTGGAAGCCAGGCTGAGAGAAGAGGTGACCATCTGTGAGCAACAGTATGGTTTCATGCCAAGGAAGAGCACCGCATTATTTGCTTTGAGAATGTTGATGGAGAAGCATAGAGAAGGTCAGAAGGAGTTGCATTGTGTGTTTGTGGATTTAGAGAAAGCGTATGACAGGGTGGAGAGAGAAGTTGTGGTATTGTATGAGGGAGTCTGGTGTGTCAGAGAAGTATGTGAGGGTGGTGCAGGACATGTATGAGGACAGTGTGACAGCAGTGAAGTGTGCAATAGGAACGACAGACTGGTTTAAGGTGGAGGTTGTACTGCATCAAGGATCGGCCCTGAGCCCTTTCCTGTTTGCAGTGGTGATGGACAGGTTAGAGGACGAGGTCAGACAGGAGTCTCTGTGGACAATGATGATTGTGGATGATATTGTGATTTGTGGTGAGAGTAGGAAGCAGGTGGAGACGATCCTGGAGAGGTGGAGGTACACGCTGGAGAGAAGGGGAATGAAAGTCAGTAGGACTAAGACAGAGTACATGTGTGTGAATGAGAGGAAGGGCAGTGGAGGGGTGCGGTTGCAGGGAGAAGAGGTGGAGAAGGTGGAGGAGTTCTTAGAGAAGTGAAGTGAAGTTGTTAGAGAAGTGAAGAAAAGAGTGAGGGCAGGGTGGAGTGGGTGGAGAAGAGTGATAGCAGGAGTGATTTGTGATAGAAGAGTATCTGTGAGAGTGAAAGGGAAAGTTTATAGGACTGTGGTGAGATCTGAGATGTTGTATGGATTAGAGACAGTGGCATTGAGTAAAAGACAGGAGGTGGAGCTGGAGGTAGCAGAGCTGAAGATGTTTAGATGTTTATTGGGAAAGACGACGATGGACAGGATTAGAAATGAGATTATTAAATAAGTCAAGTTTATTTCTATTGCACTTTTCTCTAAGACATTGTCTCAAAGCAGCTTTACAGAATTAAAGAGTTAAGCAGAACGATGCGTATCAGAAAGCCATGGCGAAGGTACCGATATGAGATATTTGAGGAGGATACTGAGTAAATCAAGATTTATTAAGCCACGGCCATTTTGCCTATTCTTCTCATAAACCTTTCAAATTTGCTTTCGACTCCAAAATTCCCAGGAAGTAAAATTCCTACTAGTCTTCTCAACCACAAGCTCATTTCCTGTTTACAGATTTGTGCTCCCTGTAGAGGCAATGCTCACACTACACTTTCTGTTCATTTCCAGATTTCCAGTTGACCTGAGAATCCACGTGACCGCTATAAGACCTTGTGGTCTTGTACGGATCACATCAGCGTCGCATCGTCCTTTTTTATACACGTATATGTACATGGGGCAGAAGGTTTATTTAAATACTAAAATACAAAAGGTTCCTCTGACAAATACTACATGTAAAAAGGATTGTGGACACCTGAGCATACGATTCTCATGTGCTTTTAGAACATCCAGTTCCACATTTTGTCCCTATTCGCAGTTCTAATATCCGACACGCTTCTGGGAAGATGTTCCACGAGATATTATGGAGGGTGTTAGTTAGGGGTGAGGTGAGGACGCCTGGGGTAAATCAGCGTTCACATTCAGTCCAAAGTTGTTTAATAGGATTTATAGCAGAAGATCTTCAACTCCAACCCATGCAAAGCATATCTTCATGGAGCTGAAGGTGTACAAATCATTTCTGATTCCTGTACACAGTCACATCACAAGTTCTCAGTCACCACAACAGCAGCAGATCACTCTCTACATCGAACATCATTCAGAACCACTGCAGTGTTTTTACAGTGCTTAGATGTTTAATAAGTCATAATGAATTGCTTTGTTTATTTACAGTAACATATGAAATGGTTCATTGTAGAGATTTAATGCTTTTTAATTATTTTTTAAATGTAAAATGGATATAAAAAAAAGTATAAAAACACTAAATAAATTCCAGGTTTCACACAATCACCCTTCCAAAGTATAAATCTTTAGTTCTGTTGACTTACAGCTGTTATGAAAGAGATATCATTCTATTTTTGAGAATATAATTCTACATATTATTTGCATATATAAAAACAGAATATAGAAAAATAATGAATAAACCCTATATTCAAAAAAGTTGTATTTTTAGGAAGGTCCAATTTTCCTCTAATCCCATTGGACGATTTAAAACCAGTGACCAGGCAGGCAAAAATGAGCCCGTGTTGGGAGACCCAGAGCACTTCCTGTTCTGCTCTTCTGCTTATTCTGCAGTGGTTCTGCATCATTGGTGTGAAATTCAACAGGTTTCATTAAAATATGCGTTTATTTAAAAAAAAATCACTTTAAAGACCAACTTTCACTGAGTTTTATTTTTATTTATTAAATAATAATAATAATAATAATAACGTGAGAAAAAAATGTTTCTTTATAAATGTATATTAAATTTTTTCTTATGTTGGATGTGTATTTTTGTCATTTTGTATAATTATTTGTACGTATTTAATATTTTTTTCTAATATATAATAATAATAATAATAATAATAATAATAATAATAATAATAATAATAATAATGTAATTATAGATATAGAAACCCAAACATTTAAATGGTGCTTAAGGAGGAACAACAGACTCAATAAACACAGAAACTTAACATAGAGATATAATGTAGACGGTAAAAGTGAAGAACTTGACATAAATAACAACAAACATTGTTGTAGTTATTAGAAAAGTACTGACCATGAGCACGACCATGAGAAACAAACAGTACCGTATATCTGATGAATGTGTATAACCTGTACACAGAATCTCTTTACCCAAATGTAAATGTAACATATGCAGTATGGTTTGATTTGGTTACATGATATTGATGGGATAAATATTTACATTTGTATTAATTCAAATTCTCCATCTGGTCCATTTGATTCGTGTACAGTAATGTGTTATTATCCTGTGTTTCAGTACTGGGAGAAGCAGTAGCTCTTTGGTTGAGGCATGGATCTCCTGATCCAAAGATCATGAGCTCAAAATTCAAGCCAAACTCTAGCTGATGGGCCCCTTATCAAGACCCTTAACCTTAAAAAAAATGATTGTAAATCAGTTTATTCTGTAGTGTAATGTAAATGATCCCAGATTGTAAACTCACCTGGGTGAGCACTAGGGGGCACTCTAAGCGCTTAAAATAAAACGTGTTCACTTGAAGCATAGGACAAAATGATGAACACCGATTGTGATTGAACAACAGCACAAGCTGATTTGATGTGAGTTGTGTGTAGTGTTTTTGTGTTATTATTTAGGATATTGTCTGCATTTTCCTGCCTTCATAGACGTGTATTTATTAGGAAGTGTGTAGTTTAAAGTCAGATTATCCAGTGATTGTGGCGTTTCTGCTCATAAACTGGTGCATGGGTTCAAGTCAACTATCAACTGCACAATTGCGTCATTTATTTGAAGGAAAATACACAATGATGCAGTCATAACTACAATATCCACAATCTGTGGGGTCCAGACCCCTGTGCACAAAGAATGGATCATGTTAAACTTTCATAATAGAGTCCAGAATTAATCCTGAATAATTGGGTAATAATGTAAAATAAGAAAAGCTGAACAGTGACACTGGAGTTATTTTATACAGAAGATTTGTGTAAATGTAACAACACCTCATGCTGGAACACTGAATGTGAACTGATTACACTGAAACACACATATAACATTACAATCACCTTTAATGATGCTTAAAATGTTTTTTATTCAGTATACGAGCTCTGGACAGTTTCCAGAAAGATGAGAATAATGAAAAGGAAGATATTTTTCAGTATTATTATGATTACTAAAAAGCAAAGCAGCTCTTTTTTTAATCGAAATGAATTTTAGTTAAACAACTAATTCAGTATGCAGGGTTTCATCCGTTATCATTTTTACTGAACAGACAGTGGAGATCAAATTAGAGAACAATTTATAACCACTTTGTGTTTCTAAGACATTAAACATCTTCAGCAGTTAAACTTGAATGTAAGTTTAGGGGTTCATATACCACTGTTCCAGTATGTTTTACAAAAGAACCAAGGAACCTCAACAAAAACCCAGTGATCAGAATGAGAGACCACTGTAGCATGGAAGAAGATTACAACTGAGATTTGGATGGGTTTCTAACACTGCTTTAGTGTGATGGTGATTCACTCTTCCACAGTTCAGAAACTCGAGTGACTTTCTTATTCATAACTTTGTTACGAATGATTTTCCAGTGATCAGGTTTAGATCAGGACTCTAGCGTGGTCATTTCATTATTTTAAGGTTGTTAGTTTTAAGAAACTGCTTTATCTGATTTGCCGT
>MU551730.1:163313-177614 GCA_024362625.1 Silurus asotus
CACTGTTTGTTTGACTCTTCACTGGGCAGATTGAATTCTCCAGAAGGGTCTGTGTGGTAGACACATACAAGACACATGTTTTTTGGATCTGCTCTTTGGTCAAATGACTTTGTTCCGATATAGGAATTGTGTTTGGAAAGCTTTGAGCTTCTTTAATTCTGGTCCACAGGTCCATGTATAAAAAAATCCATAAAGAAGGATTGGCGGAATGCGGTTCCGGGTTCTAAAAAAGCTGGATTCTGATCTTGGTAAAGATGCAGGTTCTTTTCCACAGTCCACTTTCACACCTGGACTTCCAGCCAATTACAACCCACTGTTAACCTTGTAACCAATCAGAATCGAGAATTCAGCAGATCTTTCCATCGATGTGTTTTTGAAGATTTCTGGCTCAGTAAATCAACAGGACGCCTGATTGACGCCAAACGTGAAACAAAGGAAGCTTTATTTCTGGATTTTCTCGTCATCAGGGACTTTGTTTAAACCTGCTGATGTTGGGACAGAAGCTGTTGCTGTAGGGTTTAGATGTCTGAGAGGGTCTGAGTGACAAGATTTCAGCTTTCCAGAGAAATTGTGGTGCGACAACAAACTCATATGAACATTTTTGTACTGAAATTTGTCCTGCATCCCATTACAGGTGTCCGATTTACTGCAGTCTCACTGACCTCTGTATTAATTACTATATATTTATTAGTTTATTACCTGCACTCCTGTATATTCGTGCAAAGTCCAATCAGCTGTCGGGTAACAGCACGTGTTAAATGTTTATAAACTACCACATACTTTATCCACGCTAAGACGAAAAGCATGAGGCAATGAGCAAATAGGGTTTTTTTTTTATTTTTTTAATTGTCTTTAATCATTTCCTCAGGAGACCTCAGGAGACCTCAGGAGACAAAACCTTTAGCAAAAACGATCTGCCTTGAATTTAGTCCCTTGCTGCTTCATAGGTATCGTGTCTCCGTAACACACGACTGTTTCTCCTGCTCCAACACACTTCATACAAAACATCAGGAAATGATCAGGAGTTTTATAAGCTCAGGGAACACACACACACACACACACACACACACACACACACACACACACACACACACACACACACACCGCTGCTAAGTTTCCTTTACACACCCAGGTCCTGTTTCATAACAAACAAGGTCAAAATTTGCCTCAAATCCCACACTTTTTAGACCCTATAGATTTGATGAGAAAACAAAAAAATGCTGTAAATGATCCAAAGAGAACAAAATCTGGAGGTGGGAGGGGCTTCACCTGTCAATCACAGTGACACTGACCAATCTGTGAGCTCGGGTATGCAGGAGAGGGCAGATAGCGCTTTCCTTTAACCGGTAATTCGTTTTTCCTAAAACTAATTGGATCTGACCTTTCCAGCCAGATGTGGAGACCCGAACCTGTTCCAGCATGACACAAAGTGCACAAAGCAAGCTTCATGAAGATCTGATTTCCATGGGTTTAGGTGGAAGATCTCCTGCTATAGAGCTCAAACCCTATTGGACATGAATGGACGTGAATGCTGACTGCACCCCAGACCTCCTCATCTCACCTACATCAGTATCTGACTTTACTAACACTTTTGTGCCTGAATGAATCTCCACAAAATCTGGAGAAACATCTTCCCAGAACAGTGGAGCTTATTATAATGAAGAATGGGGACTAAATGTGGAATAGGAAATTCAAAAAAGCACATACGAATCGTTGCGAGCTCCAAAAATATGTTTTAGCCAATATACAAGAAGTTAGCAATCAATCAATCTCACCTCCAATTTTGTTCTTTCTATTCTTCTACAAACTGCTCTGATTCCACGGCATCCTAGCGTGACTGCTGATCTGAGTTTAGTTATGAGGAGAACTTTACAAACGGCAAACTGCCCTCAAAAGGACTTACAGTTATGCAAATATAAAAATGTGGTAATATGTAAATGTAGCAGGTGATAATGCGTGGAGTGTGGAGATGATTTGAATTGCGTTCCTCCTGAGCTGATCTGAGGCCAGTGGTCTAGAGATGGTAAGATTCACTGATTCACGTTGGTGCATCCACATTAAAGTTACACTTTTATTATTTAGAATTTGTGACCAGTGTTTGATATGTAGGTCGAATCCTTCTTATTTCTTGACCATGTTCTCTCAGCATCACTGCTGCTACATGAATATGACGCATCACAACACTAAGGAGGCGTGTCCTAAGAGTCACATAGAATACAGATTAACATGGCAGAGGTAGATCTGCATCTTCAAAGTCGTGTGTGTAAAAGGGACATGATTTAGTAGTCAGAAAGTGACGAAGAAAATAATTTCTCTGAACCAAAGAAAATAAACTTTTTGTACCTCATTGAATCGCAGAGCAGCAGAATCTTTCCATTGTGTTGAATGGAAATCGGATCGCACTGCATCATAATGGGGGGAATCGTGTCACATCACATTGGTAGCCTCTTCATATCTTTCATTTACGTTGGCTATGAATCGAGATGCAAATCTTTTCCGCCTCATTAATAATTATGAACACACACACATCCCTAACTGAGTCATCACAAGGTCACTGTTTTATATTTAATTTATTATATCCAGTTAACTTAGCTTTATCATGTTAGCGCAACCAAAACAAGACCTGAGAGTGACTCAATCTGCCATATTTCCCCCCCACAAGAAAATAATGATGTCACTTCCTGTGAGTGTTGATGCTCCCTGGTTGTTGCAGTGCATCATGGGAGTGTTTACATATCAAACATTTCGGTTCACTGGAAGGATTTTATGATGTATATCATGTGATAACAGGTATAACAGGAATTTGCCAATTATTTTGTCTAAATAAAAAACATACTTCTCTTCCATTACAGTAACCTAATGTAGCGTTTCAGCTTCACCTCTGACCGATACGATGCGCTGACACCCGAGACCCCTTCCGTTAACCTGAAATAAACATCTGAGTAAAAAAGTCGCTCTACAATTTACATACGTTTTTCTTTTTAATGCAAGTCCCCGTAAAACTCACCCTCTCTGAGAGAAAAACATTGTTTCTCCACTTTCTCCTTAATTTCACAGAGACTCAGTAAAAAGCCTCTCATGATTTTAATAGCCTTTGTGCGGTTGTAAATTTTCGTATGAAGAAGCATTACACAACATCGAATCAAGCACACACAAGATCTTTCGGCTTCTTAACAACAACCGATGATGATGATAATGATGATGATGACGACTGCACTCTACACCCCGACTCTTCCTCCTCAAGAATTACCCTTACAAGTTACAACATGATACAACTACCTGTCTACCCAATACCGAGTGTGTGTGTGTGTGTGTGTGTGTGTGTAAGCACTCCTGACACACATATATAGTAAATTAGCTTTGTGTTATTTTTTAATTGCATTATTTCCACTAACGCTAAAAGATGAAGATGCCTTCATTTGGCCTGATACATTACAGAACAGTGAAATTTTAAGAATTCAAAAGAAACGGTGTCTCATTTGATCAAGTTCACATTTTTTTTTGTGTGTATAAGATCTTGAGAAATCTGCTACAGTACAGAGCTCTGACATCAACCATGCTGATCTCCAACACTAATTTCCTACACCTGCTTTCTCTAAAATCTTTCACGTTGTCAGTATTTACCAAATAATCCTATTAAGCTAAAAGAGAAATGCATAAGCTGTGAGGAAAAGCACCAAGTCAAGTCAAGTCAAGTCAAGTCAAGTCAAGTGCAAACAAACAATGTAATCAGTAAAGCAGTGTGGAGTGTTTGCTAGCAAATACAGAACGTCTTGAGGTTCTTCAGGGTGGTTAAAATGATCATCTACAACATCTAACCATGACACAAAGTAACAACACTAGTTGCTTGTTTCCAATCCACCATGACAGCATCAAAACCTTGTTGTGTTCATTTACAAAACAAACATCCCCATTAACATCTTTCAAAGCAGGTTTACAGACAGCACAACTCTTCCTGATTCTCAGGTTCTCCAGCTACCAGTGTAATCATTAATGCCTATCTCGCATCATAATGCATGATGGGAATTGAGGTTTTAATACGAGTTTTCTGGAAAATAAACAAAAGGAAGTTTGGTTTATCAGGTAGTGTCCTGCAGTGTTTGTTTGGTAAACAAAAAGCCCTTCCTCTCTTAGCAATGCTGCGAGTCCTGCTCAGGTATTTGCTACAGAGAGGAAGCGCTCCCTGCTCACCTGAGTTTATTAACACAAAATAATTATAAAAAAAAAAACAAGCTCACATAGCAAACCTTTAATTAGGGTGAATGATCTTTAGATATATTATTATTACACTTTTCGCTAAGAATAAATATTGATTTTTTTTTTACCATGCTCAAGGGCAGGTGACGTTGCTAGCTGAAAAGACGTAAATAAATATTGATAATAATTTCTGATTTTCAACTTCTGTAATACAACCTGGTCATAAAAATGATTAAAATCTTATATACGATTTAAACGAGATATTTTAAGCTATGACTTTTAAAATAATGCATCTAATTAGCAGCCATAAGATTAACATAAAGAGTTAAAGTTTTTCCCAAGTCAAGGATATTCCCTTACCAAGGTGTAAAGTTAACCCCGAAAAATAATTTACAATAATTTCTTAAGCAAATTTAAGGTTATTCCCTTAGCAAGTGTAAAATTATTCCCTAAAAGTGTAAAGTTATTCCCGAATCAAGTTCAAAATTATTACCTTATTACCAAATTTAAAGTTATTCTTTAAACAAGTATAAAGTAATTGCCTAATCAAGGGTAAAGTTATTCCCCAACAGTATAACGTTATTTTCTGATCAAGTGTAAATTTATTCTCTAAACAAGTGTAAAGTTATTTCCCAAACAAGGTTAACATTATTCCCTAAACAATTGTAAATGTATTTCCTAACTAAGTGTAAATGTATGACCTAACAATGTAAAGTTATTCCATAATCAAGTGTAAAGTTATTCTATAATCATGTGTAAAGTTATTCCCTAATCAAGTGTAAAGTTATTCCCTAATCAAGTGTAAAATTATTCTATAATCAAGTGCAAAGTTATTCCCTAATCAAGTGTAAAGTTATTCTATAATCAAGTGTAAAGTTATTCAATAATCAACTGTAAAGTTATTCTATAATCAAGTGTAAAGTTATTCTATAATCAAGTGCAAAGTTATTTTATAATCAAGTGCAAAGTTATTCTATAATCAAGTGTAAAGTTATTCAATAATCAACTGTAAAGTTGTTCAATAATCAACTGTAAAGTTATTCTATAATCAAGTGCAAAGTTATTCTATAATCAAGTGTAAAGTTATTCTATAATCAAGTGTAAAGTTATTCTATAATCAAGTGTAAAGTTATTCAATAATCAACTGTAAAGTTATTCTATAATCAAGTGTAAAGTTATTTTATAATCAAGTGCAAAGTTATTCTATAATCAAGTGTAAAGTTATTCTATAATCAAGTGTAAAGTTATTCAATAATCAACTGTAAAGTTATTCTATAATCAAGTGTAAAGTTATTCTATAATCAAGTGTAAAGTTATTCAATAATCAACTGTAAAGTTATTCTATAATCAAGTGCAAAGTTATTTTATAATCAAGTGCAAAGTTATTCTATAATCAAGTGTAAAGTTATTCAATAATCAACTGTAAAGTTGTTCAATAATCAACTGTAAAGTTATTCTATAATCAAGTGTAAAGTTATTCAATAATCAACTGTAAAGTTATTCTATAATCAAGTGTAAAGTTATTCTATAATCAAGTGTAAAGTTATTCTATAATCAAGTGTAAAGTTATTCTATAATCAAGTGTAAAGTTATTCAATAATCAACTGTAAAGTTGTTCTATAATCAAGTGTAAAGTTATTCTATAATCAAGTGTAAAGTTATTCTATAATCAAGTGTAAAGTTATTTAATAATCAACTGTAAAGTTATTCTATAATCAAGTGTAAAGTTGTTCAATAATCAACTGTAAAGTTGTTCAATATATAATCAAGTGCAAAAGTTATTCTATAATCAAGTGTAAAGTTATTCTATAATCAAGTGTAAAGTTATTCAATAATCAACTGTAAAGTTATTCTATAATCAAGTGTAAAGTTGTTCCCTAATCAAGTGCAAAGTTATTTCATAATCATGTGTAAAGTTTTTTCCCAACAATGTAAAGTGTAACTGAACATTGTAAACGTGTAACAAAAAAGTAATTATTATTTATTTATTATTAAACGAGTTCTGACACTATAAAAACACATGAAGCTCTCGCCCTTTTCTGACCTTCAGGTTTAACGTCTACATCGATTATGTTCCACAGGGTTTCCCCCAAATGGACCATTTCAGCAGTTCAGGTCCTACTTCCTGTAATTTTTTTTACAAAACACTGTGGCCTCGCTCGCTCCACCACATTATCAGGACCTGACTCATCTTTTCTGACATGTTTATTTACACATAGGTCAAATATTGTTTAACGTCTTCTAACCGGCAAAATGTTTAGACTCAATTTCCTCCTTTAATTGTTTTTACATATCATCACATTTCAGCCTGCTGACTCATCTGCTGCTTTAGCAAACACCTTCAGTACAACAATTAGCGACTGTAGGAACACCGCTAATATCACTGTCACACTTTCCTGTAACACTCTCGTCTGAAAACTTCATCATCCTGTCACCTGGATCCTGGCAGTAAGATCAGATGTACATAGTCTGGACTTTCTGTGTGTAATGAGTGATTTTTAATATGAAATGTATTACATGGATAAACAGACCCAGATGGATATAGATAAAAGGACAGATGCACAGACGGATGGATAGATAGAACTTTGTGCCATTGCATAGTACATGTACACAGCATTGAAATTTAGTTTAGCATCAACCTGAAGTGCAAATATTTGTGCATAAATGTGAGCGCGAGGATAGCCGAGTCAGTGAAGCGAGTCAGTAAGGCGAGTCAGTGAGGCGAAGCACGAGGATGCCAAGCCGGAAGTCAGAATAGCCAGGCGGAAACATAAACAGATCTGGATGGATGTATGGATAGTTGGAAAGAAAAATCCAGATGGCTGGGTAGATAAACAAATCTGGATGGATGTATGGATGGATGTATGGATGGATGTATGGATGGATGAATGGATAGATAGATGAATGGATGTATGGATGTATGGATGGAAAACAAAATCCGAATGGGTGGGTAGATAAACAGATCTGGATGGATGTATGGATGGAAAGACAAATCCAGATGATTGGGTAGATAAACAGATCTAGATGAATGGATGGATGGATGGATGGATGAATGGATGAATGGATGGATGGATGTATGGATGGAAAGACAAATCCGAATGGGTGGGTAGATAAACAGATCTGGATGGATGGATGGATGGATGGATGGATGGATGGATGGATGGATGGATGGATGGATGGATGGATGGATGGATGGAAAGACAAATCCGAATGGGTGGGTAGATACACGGATCTGGATAATTGTATGGATGAGAAGACAAATCCAGATGATTGGGTAGATAAACAGATCTAGATGAATGGATGGATAAATGGATGGATGGATGAATGGATGGATGGAAAGACAAATCCAGATGATTGGGTAGATAAACAGATCTAGATGAATGGATGGATGGATGGATGGATGGAAAGACAAATCCGAATGGGTGGGTAGATAAACGGATCTGGATGGATGGATGGATGGATGGATGGATGGAAAGACAAATCCAGATGATTGGGTAGATAAACAGATCTGGATAGATGGATGGATGGATGGATGGATGGATGGATGGATGGATGAATCACTTTATTCATAGCATAGTTGTAATAGGTAGCACAGGGAGTAAAAAGTAAACTAAAGCAGTTACTTAAATAAGAAAGATAAGAAAGCACAGGTCTATTATCAGATATTCAAATCAATTTAAAAACAATGAACAGAAATTTTGCTCAACTAAATTTTAATGTAGCTACTATTATAAAAAATGGTTCATAACTAATCTAAAACTAGCTAGCTCATATCAATTGTACCACATCCATATCTATACATAACTACATATTCATTAAAAGACTAGAATCACACTCTTGATGTCACCCAAATGAGGATGAGGTTCTGCTTTTGACTCTGGTTCCTCTCAACGTTTCTTCCTCATAACAACTATGGGAGTTTTTTCTTCACCACAGTCTCCATGGTGCTCATCAGGGATAAAAACACACTATTCACCTTCAGTGTTAAATTCTGTATAGCTGCTTTGAGACAATGTCTGTTGTGGGGACAACCAACAAACATCTGACTATAACTAACAGATTTAGCTATTTAATATCAATTTAGCTAATAGAAATGTAGCTACAGTTTACACATAATATAAACATTATATATATATATATATATATATATATATAAGTAATAGGGAGATTTATTAGCTACAACTTATAAATATTTAGCAATTTATTGTAAATGACCACTTTTCTTCACACAATTTGCCTGTTTTTGTATGTGTAACAGTAAAACTACAGCTATTTGTAGTTAAATGTTATACAATCTTGTGGGTTTTTTTTTTCAAAAGCTTATTTTTTTTATATTTAGGATTAGATTCTACTCAAACTGTTTTTTCTACAGCGATGTTAAACTATTTATTTTCATAACGTTGTAGTTTGCTAGGCTACGTTAGCTGTGAGCTACTTAGCTAGCGAGGACTAAATTTTAATGTTGTGAGTCAGAAAGATCATCTTATCTCCACCTCTATTTTCATCCTGAAACACTTCTTCTTATCTCAGATGTAAACACACACTTGCACTAGAGATTTCACACACACACACATATACATACACACCCGTTATCCAGCAGGAGACCTCCAGCTCTGGAATCAGGGGTTGTTGAAGAATGAAGCTAATCAAATATGCATATGCAACATTAAAATGTTCTTCTGATGTGTGTGTGTACAGGAACGTGACGTGTGTGTGGTGTTTATGCATGAAATAGTATAGATTGTTATGTGTGTGTGTGTGTGTGTGTGTGTGTGTGTGTGTGTGTGTGTGTGTCTGTACCAACAGACTTGTCATAATTATTACATATTTATAATTATGTTTGGTGAGATAATATCCATTTTTATACAAATAATGTAACTTTAGCTACAACTAACATAAATTAAGCTGAAATTTTACAATGTCTGTGAAAATGTAGCAGTTAAAAATAAAATCGTTGGGGTTTTTTTTAATTAATTTTTGTTTTATTTTAATAAAAACAAGTCTGTGGTTGAGTTTAGAGTTTTTTAACTGTCCAATGACATCGCCTTTATTCGTTCTCTTTAAACACAATGGTATTTTTTAGCTAGCGTGGTACATTGTTAACTTTATATACAGATATCTTTATAGACAGCTGTAATCCAGACCCAGACAGACTAACGTGAAACTAGCTAAGATGCCTGTTTAATGATCAAAACAGGATAAAATATATAAATAAAGTAAACAAAATGAAAACAAAATTCTAATAATAAATATTTCGAAAGCAGCAGACATTAATATTGGCACCTGTCGTGATGGGAATTGGCTCGAGTCCCAGACGATAAGAGCGCTTTTTTCTTCAGAAAGTGATTCATGACCGAACTAACCGGAATTTCTCCACACTGACACGACTCGCTGAACTCGGATTCAGAGGCTATTAACTCGGATTAAAGTCAAATCAATATGCAACATAATGCACAAAAGCTTCAATAAAAAAAAACAGGTTCTATTCAAAAGAAAGCACATGTTCCATATCCTGAACATCCTGTCATTAAAGTCTGACTTTTTTACTCAACCTTCCCCTTGGTGTGTTCAGATTGGACACTGTTTATCTGGACTTATCACTTAAACATAAGAAAATTTAGATCAGATTTTTTAATAAAATTTTACATAAATGATCTACTGATAACATGACCAAAAAAAAAAAAAAAAAAAAGTTTAAATCTGTTTATCTACATGTTTGTGCTCACTCGAGTCCAGGCTTATCTGAAACATGCAACTTTGAAAAAAGCCTTTAAACTCCAATCACTTCACCGTCACACTCCTGTCAACTACCCGTACACGAACAAGCTCCGCCAACTTCAAAACCCCAATCCTGTCACGGATCCATAAAGAAACAAGCCCCGCCCACTTCACATTCGCAATCACGTCATGCATTTCTAAAGAACTGTTTTCTGATGTAAATGCAGAAGCTCCGCCCACTTCAAGATCACAATCATGCCACATATTCTTAAATGAAGAAGCTCCACCCATTTCACAAAAACATCATGTATCCCTGAAAGTTTCCTTATATACATGCAGAAGCTCCGCCCACCGTACAATCACAATCACATCAACAACATTCTGGGGAAGGGAAAAGTGCTGTTAATTGAGCTCTAATCCATTAATCATTACAGATTCATGATTCTGATTGTCGAATTATTAATTTAATAATACACTCAGTTTTGCACAAGGTGTATGTGTTTGGTGATGTAGTTAGTGATTGTGTGCAGGATATTAATCATTTACATATTAAAGGAGATGATTTTAGTTTAGTTTGAATGTTTAGTTGAGCATTTAGATAAAATTTAGAGCAGTTAGTTAGTGTTTAGTTAAAATGGTTAGTAAGTGTTTAGTTAGAGTGGTTAGTTAAAACGGTTAGTAAGTGTTTAGTTAAAGCTGTTAGTTAGTGTTTAGTTAAAACGGTTAGTTAGTGTTTAATTAGAGTGGTTAGTTAGTGTTTAATTAGAGTGGTTAGTTAGTGTTTAGTTAGAGTGGTTAGTTAGTGTTTAGTTAGCGTTTAGTTAGAGCGGTTAGTGTTTAGTTAGAGCGGTTAGTTAGTTTTGTTAGAGCGGTTAGTTAAAACGGTTAGTAAGTGTTTAGTTAAAGCTGTTAGTTAGTGTTTAGTTAAAATGGTTATTTAGTGTTTAATTAGAGTGGTTAGTTAGTGTTTAATTAGAGTGGTTAGTTAGTGTTTAGTTAGAGTGGTTGGTTAGTGTTTAGTTAGAGTGGTTAGTAAGTGTTTCGTTAGCGTTTAGTTAGAGCGGTTAGTTAGTGTTTAGTTAGAGCGGTTAGTTAGTTTTGTTAGAGCGGTTAGTTAAAACGGTTAGTAAGTTAGTTAAAACGGTTAGTTAGTGTTTAATTAGAGTGGTTAGTTAGTGTTTAATTAGAGTGGTTAGTTAGTGTTTAGTTAGAGTGGTTGGTTAGTGTTTAGTTAGAGTGGTTAGTAAGTGTTTCGTTAGCGTTTAGTTAGAGCGGTTAGTTAGTGTTTAGTTAGAGCGGTTAGTTAGTTTTGTTAGAGCGGTTAGTTAAAACGGTTAGTAAGTGTTTAGTTAAAGCTGTTAGTTAGTGTTTAGTTAAAATGGTTATTTAGTGTTTAATTAGAGTGGTTAGTTAGTGTTTAATTAGAGTGGTTAGTTAGTGTTTAGTTAGAGTGGTTAGTAAGTGTTTCGTTAGCGTTTAGTTAGAGCGGTTAGTTAGTGTGGTTAGTTAGTGTTTAGTTAGAGCAGTTAGTTAGTTTTGTTAGAGCGGTTAGTTAGTGTTTAGTTAAAGCGGTTAGTTAGTTTTGAGTTAGAGCGGTTAGTTAGTGTTTAGTTAGAGCGGTTAGTTAGTTTTGTTAGAGCGGTTAGTTACTGTTTAGTTAGAGCGGTTAGTTAGTTTCGAGTTAGAGCGGTTAGTTAGTGTTTAGTTAGAGCGGTTAGTTAGTGTTTAGTTAGAGCGGTTAGTTAGTTTCGAGTTAGAGCGGTTAGTTAGTGTTTGGTTAGAGCGGTTAGTTAGTTTTGAGTTAGAGCGGTTAGTTAGTGTTTGGTTAGAGCGGTTAGTTAGTTTCGAGTTATAGCGGTTAGTTAGTGTTTAGTTAAGCGGTAAGTTGACACACTGTACATGTAGTCTGTGATGTGTGAAGTTGCTCCTTACAGTGAAGTTCATTCCTTTAGCAGGAGGAAACCAGTGCATATGGGAACATACTTTATTTTTTTCTATATCAAATAAATATAGAGAGGGGGGGGGAATAGAGAGGGGGGGAAGAGGGACAGAGTGAGGGAAAGAAACAGGGGTAGAGGGGAAAAGACTGAGGATTGAGAGGGGACAGAAATAAAGAAAAAGGGGTGGAGACAGAAACCGGAAGAAATAGGGGAGAGAAAGATAAAGTGAGAAGGAGAGGGAGAATGGATAGAGAGAGAAATGGTAAAAAAGAAAGAGAGAGGGAGAGACATTGAGAAAGAGAGAGAGAGAGAGAGAGAGAGAGAGAGAGAGGGGGGGGGGGGAAAAGACAAGCTTTTTCAGAAAACACACACTGAGATGGATGGGATCCAGCTGTGTTTCACCTCCAGGCTTTTAAAAGACAAACACACACACACACACACACACACACACACACACACACACACACATACACACATACACACATACACACATACACACACACATACACACACACACACACACACACACACACAGCTGGAGAGACGCCGCACGGTTTCGGCACCTGGAGCAGTTTTAATGTAATAAACAGTAAAGTGTATGATTTCCTGAGATTTTATAAAATACAGGATGAAACTGTGGGTCGTGAGTGAACGTGTGTGTGTCGTGTGTGTTTTGGGATTTATTCACATCAACAATGTGGTCTATGTGAACATTCCCTGCAGTCTGGCATGTTGGTTCTAGTTGGCATTATTCACCACACACACACACACACACACACACACACACACACACACACTCCCCCTCACTTAAGCAATAAAAACAGAACCCATACACACTTGGCATCTAAACAGCGCTTTCTTATTTGCCTCTGTTGGCATGACGACCGGATCAAAACAAACATCGGCCGGAGTCGGTCAGTCGACATCACCGTGCCCAGATGTGAACATAACAGCTGGAATTAAACGAGTGTACACAAGCGAGTGATGCAGTGATGGTCAATCGTTCTCGGAGTGAACAGTGATGGAACTGGTGCGAGGTTTTTCTGGGAAACGGTTTCTCGGGTTCTGCAGCAGTGTTCTGCAGTGTTCTGCTGCAGGCCTTCAGCAACTTCAGGAATTCTTCTGTCATCATTAGGATGGAATCCTGAGAAGAGAAAACTGCCTAAAGGGAGGTTTCACGTTTAATTTTATACGTTTGCAGTTTTGTTTTAATAAAAACACGTGGAGCACTAAATAAATGATCTGTTCGTTTTAGAAAGAACGTGTTCCAATCTTCTCACTTCCACGGTTTGTTTGTTCTTTTTCAGGTCATGTGTGAGGTTCCTGAAGTGTTCAGTGCTTTGGTTCAGTTTAGCTGCCTAGGAGCTTTGATTGAACAAACGCACGCACACACAGACACACAGACACACAGACACACACACACACACACACACACACACACACACACAATATTTGATCCTACAACAAGGGGGTTTCTGAAAACTGGATGATTACAGAAGAATTTTGTTAATTCCTTTTTTTAGAGTAAAATCATTCACCAATTTGTAATTTACCAGTAATGAAGCTGTTGGCGTTAAACTCCTGCTGCTGTTTCTCATTTGAACATTTTCCTCTCAAGTTCGTTAAATGTGCCTCGAGCCGTTTGTCAAAATCCCCATAAATTCTATCACACAAAAAACTCCTCTATGGAACTCAGTGAGGTCATTAGGAAACGTGTACAATCACCGTTTCACACTTAATGGAACTAAAACTAGATGTTACTATAGTTACAGGTGTTTATAAACAACTGACAAACGCAAAATACCTGTGTGTTCAACGCTCTGAACTCACACCTAAACTTTCAGCCAATCACAATCCAGTATTCACACCTGAACGTCCAGCCAATCACAATCCACTACTCGCACATAATCGTCCAGCCAATCACAATCCAATATTCACACCTGAACGTCCAGCTAATGATGACTTTACTAACACCTGTGTAGCTGAATGAATATACACAACATCTAGTAAAACATCTTCCCAGTAGAGTGTGTGTGTGTGTGTGTGTGTGTGTGTGTGTGTGTGTGTGTGTTATAACTGTACATGCCCGTTTGTTAACAGTAGCAGCAGCCTGTGTAAACAGAACACCTTTCTCTGGGGAGTGTGATGTCTCCAGTTTCACACCTGAGGAAGAAACACAGCATTGATGCCCACAACAAAGAGTCTGCATGCGGAACAGAGGAAAGTTCATTATTTTAATAATTCTCCTTTATCTCTGTATTCAATTTATGCAAATTACACGACACGCATCATCACAGGAGCCGCTGATGCTGACGACAAAAACAAAAAATCCTTAAGGCAGAAATGCCACAGAAGTCAGAATTAAGGAGTCAGGCTACATTTTAGCTGTCCACACCCCTCACACACACACACACACACACACACACACACACACACACACACACAC
>MU551730.1:177631-197631 GCA_024362625.1 Silurus asotus
CACACACACACACACACACACACACACACACACACACACACACACACACCTCAGGAAACTACAACCGTTTTGCTTTACCATTTCCACCACCAGTGTTTTGTTCAAGTGCAAAGTTTTAAACAGGACCTGGAGAAAGTGTGTGTTACCATGGAAATGACAGATTTTTCAGGAAATGTATGGTGAAAGTGTGTACATTGTAACGTTACATTTACTACTGCCAGGATTTTCAACAGTTCATTTGTTTTGAACTATTTGTCTATATGACTCGCTTCAGATGAATTTTTTCACCTGAACTCCTTTCAGCCAATCACAATCCACTATTCACACCTGAACTTCTACCAGCCAATCACAATCCACTATTCACACCTGAACTCTTTCCAGCCAATTACAATCCACTATTCACACCTGAACTCCTTCCAGCCAATCACAATCCACTATTCACACCTGAACTCCTTCCAGCCAATCACAATCCACTATTCACACCTGAACTCCTTCCAGCCAATCACTTCCGTAAACTTGCTCGTATTTCAAAGCAGGCGATAAGTGGAGGCGGAGGGAAAACTCGTTTTTTACTGTCACTCCTGTACACTACGTATCCCTAAACTTTAACATTTTTCACTTTTTCTTCTTTGTTTATCTTAATTTTCGTCACAATCTTCCCTTTCTGGCTTCGATTCGCCATCTAGCAGCGGCGTCTCAACCTCGTACCTCAAGTTTTTGCTCGTGTATAAAAGCAAAAAATCGACCGAGTGACCGCTCGTATCTCAAAAAACTCGTATGTTAGGGCACTCGTATGTCGAGGTTCCACTGTAGTTATAAATACAGCGTCTTCACCAAACATTGCTGTTGAACATCAGAAGTTGTCATCACGTGATAAATATGTTTAAATGTAGTAAAAATATCATGGGGTGTGGAATTCTGAAGTAGTTTATAAGAAGGTGATATGAATCTCAAACTCGTTTTTAATTGAAGGAACACGTTCATCAAATTACAGATTTAAAAAAATCACACATTACACAAGAAACTACTCCATTACCGTCACACAGGAGCGTTTAGTGCGTTTCTTTCCACCTCTGGTGATATGGGACACTGGTCTTCACCATTCTTGAGCTCCTCAAAGCTGCTTTCATGGCGGGTAACATTTTAAAAATGAAATATTTCACTTCACACACGTACAATTACGCTCACGTGAAGTAAAACAGTTTTATTCCTGCAAGTCACATGAACTGAACAGTGAACCTCAACAGTGATGGAACTGTAATGAATGAACATTCGGTGATGAGGATGAGGTTCCCTTTGGATTGTGGAGCCTCTCAGAGTTTCTTCCTCATGCCACCTCAGAGAGTTTTTTCTCCACCACACTCTCCTCTGGCTAATATCAACATTACTGGTTTAATTTAATCTCTTAGACCTAAGATTAGATTTTGCTAGTAAGATATAAACTATTGTTATAATGACACATTAATCAATTTCAGGGTTGTGATTGGCTGATCACATTTAGTTTAGACTCCGCCCCCTTCATTTTAGAGATTCTTCTGGAATCATTTTTTATTTATTTTTTCATCTTTGCAGTGCAATTTTCTATGCGTTATTTAAGGTGTCAAGGTGCTTCTGAAACCTTTTCATAACACACACACACACACACACACACACACACACACACACACACACGCACGCACACACACAGAGTTAAAGTAATCAGTCAGAGCTGAAGATGAGTCAAGGCAGCTGGAGTTTGACTGGAATGAGGCTCGTCACTCTTTCGCTTCAGGCTTTGCTTCTTTCCGCTTTGAACAAAAGTGAGATCAGGAAATATTGTTCTGCTGATTCCACTGAACTCGTCCGTGCGGTGTGGCGAGTGTGTGTGTGTGTGTGTATGTGTGTGTGTGTGTGTTTTTAAAGCATGACAGTGTAACAGAACTGATACACACCAATCAGTCAGAACATTAAAACCACATACAAGTGAAAAATCGAGAATAACGATAATTACCTCATTACCATGGCGACCATCACGGAGACAAATCAGGCAACAAGTGAACAGGGGGTTCTTCGAGTTGATGTGCTATAAGCGGAAAGAGATAGAGAACCAGAGAACCTGGAGACAAGGTGATGGTTCAAGCATGTCTGCTGAGATCCAACAAGTGAATTTAACAGGTGAAAGTGAATTCTGAACATCACAGCGTATGTTGCGCATGAAGCTGCACAGCAGTCAGAGAGCACATGATGACCCTGTACAACACCTGAAGCTCCCACGCAGGACGTCGGGACTGGACCATAGAGAAGTGGACGAACATGGCCTGGTCATCCAAAATTCTTATGGCTTTATGTGTGTTAGCTGCACACTATGAGGAGGCTCTGTGATGCCCTGCTTGATTTTCTGCTGGGAAACCTCAGGTCCTGGTGTTTATGTGAATGTGACTTTAATGAAACCTATCAACTTAATGATCAAGTCAAGAGGTCAAGAGGCTTTTTATTGTCATTTCTACTATACACAGTGGTCTACAGTACACAGTAAAAACGAGACAACGTTCCTCCAGAACCCTGGTGCTACACTGAACTATGTAGATCTACAACACAACACAAGCTACATAAAGTGCATCGAGTGCAACCGAGTGCACACAATGCAGACGAAAAAAACAGTACAGACAGACAGACAAACAGTACAGACAGACAGTGCAGACAGTACAGACAGTACAGACAGTACAGACAGACAGTACAGACAGAGAGACAGTACAGACAGACAGACAGACAAACAGTACAGACAGACAGACAAACAGTACAGACAGTACAGACAGACAGTACAGAAGCAGACAAAAAACAGTACAGACAGACAGACAAACAGTACAGACAGACAGTACAGACAAACAAACACTACAGACAGTACAGACAGACAGACAGACAGACAGACAGACAAACAGTACAGACAGTACAGACAGACAAACAGTACAGACAGGCAGACATACAAAAAGTACAGACAGACAAATAGTAGACAGACAGTACAGACAGTACAGACAGACAGTACAGACAGAGAGACAGTACAGACAGTACAGACAGACAGACAGACAAACAGTACAGACAGACAGACAAACAGTACAGACAGTACAGACAGTACAGACAGTACAGACAGTACAGACAGACAGTACAGACAGAGAGACAGTACAGACAGACAGACAGACAGTATAGACAGAGAGACAGTACAAACAGTACAGACAGACAACACAAGACAATACACATAACACAAAAAAGCGCCGACCAGTAAACCTTCTGTATAATTTAAATACACAGTACTGTGTAAAGAGAACTATAAAGACTATAAACGAGAGTATTTGTAAACAAACACAATGCAGTGCAAAAACATTGTCCTGAGTGTCATCTTTCAGCAAGAACTCTGTGAGGAACATGACGGAGGTGTTAAACCCCGCCTATATTCCCCAGGACTCAATCCAGTCGAGAGTCTATAGGACGTCCTGGACAAGCAAGTCAGATCTATTGAGGCTTCACTTCACAACTTATGGGACTTCAAGGATTATTAAAAAAATTATTAAATATATGAATATTTTAGATCAGTGCTCCCTGACCTGTTTTGGATCATAGACCACTTTCAAATGGGACAATTGAATCTCATACATACAACTGAGAGTTAAGAGCCTTGCTCAGGGGCCCAGGAGCAGCAGCTTGGTGTGGCTTCCATAATGAAACACGTGAACATTAAATCACATAGAATAAAAAATGTAAATTAAAAACCCTGTAAAATGATCCACGGCCTGGTAAAGATTCATGACCTGGTGGTTGAGACCCCTGAGTCTAGACGACTCACACAATATCACGCAGTTTCACAGCTTAAATGACTCTTTGAAAAAGAATCAATCTGAATAATAAACGACTCTTTCGACTCACTGGTTAAAACAATCGTGTTATCGTTATTCGCCTGAAGCTATGTGACAGTGAGACTGTTGAAGCACGTGTGTGTCGCTTCCCGCCGCAGATCAACGTACAGAGTCTCGGGTACACGTTTAACAGACTGGTTGTTCTGGATTCTGTGGTTTGCATGTACATTTTATGTGTAACCCTAACCCTTCTTCAACAGGTTTCAATTCTTCATTCAGAGCTGTAGGATGGGAAAACAACCTCCGCCATGTCGGTACGGCTCTGTTTTAAATACCAAAATCCATTAACTCAAATCCCATGACTGCCAGAGGAGCATTGGAACTTGATTCGTCTATAATAAACATGTCTGTATTGTATATAGGTACAAACAATTCTGATGAGTGTGTGTTTGCAAGCTGTTCAGATACTTTTGTAGTGTATAACCAAAAAATCTAATTTATTTAAATAAATATTAGATCTCTGGCCAACATTCAAATCACAGACTCTCTTATATACAGCTATTTACATTAACATTTACAGCATGTGGCAGAATTTTTCATTAGAACAACTGAGGGATTAAGGGCCTTGCTCGGGGGCCCAGGAGTGGCAGCTGTGGGGTTAAAGCCCTAGCTCAGGAGCCCAGGAGTGGCAGCTATGGAGATAAGGTTCTTGCTCAGGAGCCCATAGGTGGCAGCTGTGGGGTTAAAGCCCTAGCTCAGGAGTCCAGGAGTGGCAGCTATGGAGTTAATGTCCTTGCTCAGGAGCCCATGGGTGGCAGTAATGGAGATAAGGTCCTTGCTCAGGGGCCCATGGGTGGCAGCTATGGAGTTAAGGTCCTTGCTCAGGGGCCCATGGGTGGCAGCTATGGAGATAAGGTCCTTGCTCAGGGGCCCATGGGTGGCAGCTATGGAGTTAAGGTCCTTGTTTAGGGGCCCATGGGTGGCAGCTATGGAGTTAAGGTCCTTGCTCAGGGGCTCAGGGGTGGCAGCTATGGAGTTAAGGTCCTTGCTCAGGGGCCCAGGAGTAGCAATGGGATTTAAAGTCACAACCTTCAGATCCGAATGCTTTAACCGATAAGTTACCACCTTGCATAAGTTCCAAATTGCTGTGTAGCTAAACACACTTGTTACTCCACTCAGTTTCATGCTGTTCCTCACTACTCTGAGGTGAGAACATAATGAGATGATGAGATGAGAAGCTGTGTAGAGCACATACTTCTAGTGAGGGTTTGTTGGACTGAGGGTTTAGAAAACTTTCTCCTTCTAAAAGGTCTCTCGTGCAGGAGAATTGAACTCTGACCTGCAGCCGTGATTCACAAGATACGGTCAAAAGTTTGTGTACACCTGAGCATCCAGTTTCTACATTGAAGCATCTAATGCCCATCTGCTGTTAAAGTAACGTCCACTCTTCACAAGATGATGTTCAACCAGATTTTTGAAATCTATATAAAACGTAACTGTTTTTAATCTCTCGATATTTTTATACAATCAAAATAATAACTAATATGAAAATAAAACACATTTATATGGTGTGGAACCTCTGAGAAGAATCCTACAGGTTATGACACGTCCTGAAAGCACACGGTGGAGCAGGTGAGCTTGAGGAAGGACGCTAAAGGGTCGATGCTCAAACACACACACTCTTGAGAACATCCACCACATTCAAACTGTAGCTTTAGATCCTCCAGGTGTAAATAAAGTAAGCAGCGATCAACAACAACACACACACACACACACACACACACACACACACACACACACACACACACACACGATCAACAGATATAGATGGACATCAATGAGTGTTTTTTGTTCTACACCAACACACTTGAGAACATTCACCACATTCAAACTGTAGCTTTAGATCCTCCAGGTGTAAATAAAGTAAGCAGCGATCAACAACAACAACACACACACACACACACACACACACACACACACACACACACACACACACACACACGATCAACAGATATAGATGGACATCAATGAGTGTTTTTTGTTCTACACCACAGTGTTGGACTGAAATAAATACTAATAATACATAGAAATGAAGAAATACATACAAATTATTATTATCAGTGATCATGAGAAAGAATGCAGTGCAGAAGATCATCATCGGAAACGTTCATGAGGTTTAATGTCTGAAGGAAATAAGTCAAGGAGCATAACTGCACTTAATTAACGCTAATCAGAACCATCAGCGCGCGCGCGCTTTACATAGGACATAATGGCATCATTAAACATGGACGAGCGACAGAAGCAGGACAGAAGCAGGACAGAAGCAGGACAGTGTGAAGGTCTGCTGTGATGCTTGAAACAATGTCGTAATAAAACTCCAGCTATTTTTACATTGTTTATAATAAAAGCGAATGATATGCACGTGCGCACTGAGCGCCCAGGTGAGCCCATGTGAGCCCAGGTGAGCCCATGTGAGCCCAGGTGAGCCCATGTGAGCCCAGGTGAGCCCATGTGAGCCCAGGTGATCCCAGAGTGCACCACTTAAGCTGATCGCACTTACATTTGGCTGCTTGTGAAGTCCAGCTGTTCTCCGCCGTCGCTGAAGCTGAAGGACTCACAGGAAGGTTTCTTTTTGGAGCGCCACGAGCCGAACCTCTTGATCTTCTTCGTCTTCTTCTTTTCATTCGGGCTGGTGGGTGGTGAAGCTTCTGCACGCGCGCTCGTAGAGAAAGCTTCCCACTTCCCCGCGTCCTCCTTCTCCTGGGACTTGGACTTGGAGGTCAGGAATATCTTCTTGAACCTGGAGGTTTTCGGCGGCGCGCTCATGGTCGCTGGGGTTTCGGTTCCACGCTCCTGGTGAAATAACGCCCGGGCGCGCGCGCTGGTGAGGTGTGAGCTCCAGGATCGAGTCAACCAACAATAACAGCAGCTAAAGTGATTCGGATCTTTTAGAGCGACTCTTCTGAGAGTGAGTCGATTCTTGTGCAGGAGGGAAAATGAAAGTGGAAATAATTACATTACTGTAGGATCCATGGAACTTTGTGTTCAGTAGGAAATCAATTCCAGTTTTATTTTATATAAAATAATGTGTTGGGGCAGAAACCACCGACCTGCAGGAGCAGGGATGCGATCTTGAGAACCTTCATTATGAATACATTATTTATCTGAGAAAATGATTCATCATGCCTCAGAACCTCAAGTGGTAGCTGAACCTCAGCTCAGACACACTTATCCAGAGAGACCTACAACTGAGCATTTGATGGTTAAAAGCCTTCGAACTCATGACCTTCTGTTTTAAAGTTCAATGCTACCATCTCCACCAGACATTGGACTTTCTACCTAAACTTACCTGCCAAACTCAATGATTTTGCACTTCTACACCTCCATCTTTGAGTCCATTCTTCACTCCTCCATCATTTACATTAATGGAATTTGGCAGATGGCATTGGCCAGAGCGACTTACAACTGAGCAGTGAAGGGTTAAGGGCCTTGCTCAAGGGCCCAGCAGTAGCAGCTCAGTGGTGGGATTTAAACCTGTGACCTTCTGATCCAAAGTCCATAAAGCATTCTGTTTGGATCAGAAGAGCTGAGCTACCACCTTCCATTACCATCTGCTGAAGACAAGGGCAGACTGCAGGGTGTCCTCCAATCTTCTGAGAAGATGACTGGCTGCAGCCTGCCTCCTCTACAGGAACATCTGACCAAACATTTTCCTCACAGCTGCTTTCTCTCAGGAGTCAAGTGATTCGAATTATGTAGCTTGATTCCTTTAAACGCATTGGTTCAAAAGAATCGATTCAGTCCACTGACTCATATCCATTTCCCGAGACGGGTTGGTTTGTAGGTTGCCAGATCGGATTGTAGGCTCCTCACTGCAGTGCTGTTTTGTGCTCTGTGTAATGATCATACTAGTCTTCTGTCTCTTCTGGAGAACTTTCTGAGCTACAAGTTCCCCAGCTTGTTCCTGGATAACCTTGTGTCCTGCAATAATGTGGAGAAATGTTAAGTGTTTCTGAGCTACAGGTTCCTGGAGAACCTCATATCCTGCACTAAAGAGGTAGTTTTATTGAAATGGATCAGATGTGACAAAGTTCTCCAGGAACAGATGTGGACACTTCCAGCTATTCATAAACTGCTTTTATATCATTTTATTTATACTTTCATGGAGCGCTCACCTCTACAAAGCCCAAAATACACCAAATACAGTGTGTGTCTCCAATACCACATCTCAATCCACATCTAGTCCATATTCACTGTTATAATATCCTCCACTCTTCTGGGAAGATGTTCCACTAGATGTTTTGGAGAGTCGTTTATAAGGGTGTTAGTAAAGTCAGGTACGGAAGTAGGTGAGGAGGTGAGGAGGTTCCTGGGGTGCAGTCAGCATTTACATTCATCCCAAAAGTGTTTAATAGTGTTGGAGCTCTATAGCAGGAGATCCTCCATCAAATCTAACTCATGTAAAGCAGATCATGGAGCAGGCTTTGAGCACAGGAGCATTGCCATGCTGAAGCTGGCTTGGTTTGTATGTGACCTTGACTGTAGAACATCATTGATGTTGTGGAAACATCTTCTATCAAGAGTTTATTTTAATATGGAACATCCCTAAGAATAATCTAATACCATAGAAATAAGCTAAAGAAACTACTGTTACAGAAAACGATCCCTCTTGACCAATCAGAACGCAGAATTCAACAGCGCAGTAAATGAAAGGCTGCACTGACCCCTAGTGGACAAACATGAGATATACACTATACAGATAAAAGTATTAGGACGCAAGATTTTTCCAGCGTTTTGTGTTTTTTTTCCCCACAAAGTGAAACACAACGGTGCAGGACGACTTAGAATGTTTTGCTTAAACCTGTGATAGAGCCCGTGTGCACAAAACCAGCTTCATGAACATCTGCTTTCCATGGGTTAGAGTGGAAGATCTCCTGCTATAGAGCTACAACCCAATTAAATGCCTTTGGGATGAATTTTTCTGACTGCACCCCAGACCTCCTCACCTCACCTACACCCTTGTGTTCTCTCCAAAATATCTAGTGGAACATCTTCCCAGAAGAGTGGAGTTTATTATAACAGCAAGTGGAGACTAAATGTGGAATGAGATGTTCATACCAATCTGTTTATAGACTTGTGGCCATACAGTGACGTTCTTCTCATTATTAATTTGTTTACGTACAGTGTTTAACTTCTCTGATGGTTTGGGAAGTGAGATGAGATCTGAGGTGAGATGAGGTGTGTAAACTTTAGAGAAATTTATATAACGATGCTCCAATCGCTAAATAAATAAAAGCCCATGAGTCAGAGAGCGAGAAGGTGTAACCTGCAGCGTTTCCATAAGCTGTGTGTGTGTGTGTGTGTGTTTGTGTGTGTTTGTGTGTGTGTGTAAATGAGGTTCAGATCTTTAAAAGGCACATGATTTACTTCACCAGAGAACTAGAGTTCCTCCGGATGTGGACTGAGGAACAGCATTCTTCTGACCAAAAACTAAGGAGTAGGCAGAGGTTTGAGGGTGGACTTGGGGAGGCAGAGAGAGAGAGAGGGTGAGAAAGGGAGAAAAGAAAAAGAGAAAGGGAGTAAATGATGAAGAAAGGGAGTGAGTGTAATTAGGAATAAGTAAGGGAGAGAAAAGATGGAGAGAGGGAGTAAGATAGGAAAAAAGAGAAGTGGGAATGAGTGAGGAGGAAGAGGGAGAGAGGAAGAAAGAGAAGAAGAAAAAAGGATAAAGTAACAGGGTAGCGAGAGAGAGTGTGAGGGAGGGAAGGAGAGAGGGAGAAAAGGGAGAATGAGAGAGCTGGAAGGTTAGAGTGAGGGGGAGAAAGAGAAAGGGAGTGAAAGAGGAAGAGAGGAAGGAGGGTACATGAGTGTGTAAGGGAGAGAAAGAAGAACAGAGAAGTAGAAAAGAGAGAGCTGAAGGGTTAGAGTGAGGGAGAGAGAGTGATAGTGAAAGGGTGGATGAGTAAGGAAGGGAAAGAAAGAGGGGGTGAGAAGAAGAGAAAGGGAGTGAAAAAGGGATTGAGAGAGGAATGTCTCTTTAATAGGTGGTGCCTGGATCAGTCCTGACTCCTCCCCCTCTCTAATAGGTGGTGCCTGTATCAGTCCTGACCCCTCCCCCTCTCTAATAGGCGGTGCCTGTATCAGTCCTGACTCCTCCCCCTCTCTAATAGGCGGTGCCTGTATCAGTCCTGACCCCTCCCCCTCTCTAATAGGTGGTGCCTGTATCAGTCCTGACTCCTCCCCCTCTCTAATAGGTGGTACCTGGATCAGTCCAAACCCCTCCCTCTCTCTAATAGGCGGTGCCTGTATCAGTCCTGACCCCTCCCCCTCTCTAATAGGTGGTGCCTGTATCAGTCCAAACCCCTCCCCCTCTCTAATGGGCGGTGCCTGTATCAGTCCTGACCCCTCCCCCTCTCTAATAGGTGGTGCCTGGATCAGTCCAAACTCCTCCCCCTCTCTAATAGGTGGTGCCTGGATCAGTCCTGACTCCTCCCTCTCTCTAATAGGTGGTGCCTGGATCAGTCCTGACTCCTCCCCCTCTCTAATAGGTGGTGCCTGGATCAGTCCTGACTCCTTCCCCTCTCTAATAGGTGGTACCTGGATCAGTCCTGACTCCTCCCCCTCTCTAATAGGTGGTGCCTGAATCAGTCCTGACCCCTCCCTCTCTCTAATAGGTGGTGCCTGGATCAGTCCTGACTCCTCCCCCTCTCTAATAGGTGGTGCCTGGATCAGTCCTGACTCCTCCCCTTTCTAATAGGTGGTGCCTGGATCAGTCCTGACTCCACCCTCTCTCTAATAGGCGGTGCCTGAATCAGTCCTGACCCCTCCCCCTCTCTAATAGGTGGTGCCTGGATCAGTCCTGACTCCACCCTCTCTCTAATAGGTGGTGCCTGGATCAGTCCTGACTCCTCCCCCTCTCTAATAGGTGGTGCCTGGATCAGTCCTGACTCCTCCCCCTCTCTAATAGGTGGTGCCTGGATCAGTTCTGACTCCTCCCCCTCTCTAATAGGTGGTGCCTGGATCAGTTCCGACTCCTCCCCCTCTCTAATAGGTGGTACCTGGATCAGTTCCGACTCCTCCCTTGTTTTTTCAGTTAAAATCAAAACACTGATCAGTTTATATTGATCAGAATCCTGATTATCATAAGTATTGGCACCCTTACATCTCTGGTTGTTTTGATGTGAAATAAGTCCTCAGACTTCAGTGGTGAACCTTCATCATCATCATCATCATCACTCAAGATTCCAACAAGAAAAAAGAAAAACTGGAAAAGAAAATAAATGCAATTTTTGTACCTTTATTTTAATCTACTAAAAAATCCAACAGGTGGAGAAACCTGAAGCTCAGCAACACTTCAATCCAACATTAGAAAAAGAATAAAGCTTTATGTTTTTCCTTCTGGATCACGGAACACAATAAGATCGTTTTCCCTTCGAGTACAATCACTTGTGATTTGAGGTGCAACGTATAAAAAAAAAGAAAAGATAAATCGCTGTGAGGAGACGGTGAAGGCCGGAGAGGCGACGTATTCCAACACGTGCACCTGAGTAAGACCTTCATCAGCTACATTCAGATCATCAAATCATTACAAAAATCTTTTTTTAGATCCGTCATAAAAAATCTTTTTTTTTTTAAAATTTAAAGTAAAAAGAAGGCAAATTTTTGGCACCTTGTCCTCACAGTCATTATGTTTCTTTCTACATTTTTCTAATTTACATTTACGATTAAACGCACGATCAAACACACCTGATACGAGTGAGACGACTGAGACGACTGAGACGATCCACTGAGAAAAACTAAACCAAACCAAACAAAAAAAATAATAAAAATCAGGCAGGTGGGTGGAGTTTTAATGACAATTATAAATCATTTAGGGGGAAAAAAAAAGAAAGAAAAATCGATTTAAAAGTCTACCTTCATGTCGGAGTCTAATATCTGGTCAGTGCTTGATGGGGGGTTGGGGGGTGGTGGGGGGGAGAGAAACACTGGAGCTTCAAACACTGTTCAGATGCTGATTTCTTTCATAAACAAGAAAATAGAAGCTTTGAAGCAAACTAAGAAAAGCAGAACTCTAAGGGCTGGTGAATATATACTCTCCTTTACTGCTACAGGGAGAAGTGTGTGTGTGTGTGTGTGTGTGTGTGTGTGTGTGTGTGTGTGTGTGTGTGTGTGTGTGTGTGTGTGTGTTACTGTATATTACGCTGTACCGATACACACTCGTTAACTGGTTAACACTTCTCATATGATAGAAAAAAAAAAAAAAACAAGCAGAAGGTTAAATTAAATTGAAAGGTAAGAAATTAAATCGATCCGTATCTATCAGGACTTCATGCACTGGGTTATTATCATCCTCTACAACTGAAAGTCTTTTTTCCTCCGTGGGAAAAATGAAGGAGTCCCAGTATTGTGGGGTTTCAGTGGGGAAAAAAAGAACGATAGATAGAAGAAAAAAATTATATAGGAAGGAAAAGGGAGTGTTTTGGTGCCGAGGGCGTTTATTTGACGAGCCTCTTGGCCACGTCGGCGTAAGCGATCTCGATCTCCTTGTCGCTGGGGCAGGTGTTGGTGAACTCATCGCGGGAGTACGCGTTGCTCAGGTACTTCCACACGGCTGTCAGGTCTTTAGGGATCTCAAAGCCTCTGTACTTTTTCACCACCACCTGTGAGGAGGACAGAGGGACAAACGTCTCAGTGAGGTCAATCCGTCACAGCCGCAATGTTTAAGAGTTTAGGGGCCATGCTCAAGGGCCCGGCAGTGGCAGCACCATTCAAGGCTCATAACTCAGCTGTATAACAGAGAAAAATGTAAAACCAGACTCATTCTAATGTGGGTGGAACCAAATGTTCACGTTAAATATGGCAAGTTTTCAGGATAAACCTTTTAACGCTTTAAAAAAAAGGAGGTAAAAGTCACGTGAAAAAGTCATGGATTCCTTTTTATAAGTTGCATCATTCTACCAGCAGGTGGTGCTGGTGTGCGTGTTTTTTTTTCCCCTATGCTCATCACTGAATAAAAAAACGACTTGTTCAAATATCGAAAGTTTAAATATAAATTATAAACTCATTTCTTCTTAATGCATAAACTGATCGTATCAATTTTACCTCTGTGCGACGTACAGACAGACACCTCTAGTGTTCAAACAGTGCAACTGCATTACATGCATAATTAGAATAATACAGTGCGATGCGTCAAAACACTCATAATATTTAGACATTTGTAAATCAATTATAAAGACATTTTACTGATTTCTTTGAGGGATGAAATGGCTAAACACCTGAACCACCTATGGTGCGAGTGGTTTGAGTGGTTTAAGTGGTTTGAGTGGTGGTGTGAGTGGTGGTGCGAGTGGTGCGAGTGGTGTGAGTGGTGCGAGGGGTGCAAGTGGTTTGAGTGGTGGTGTGAGTGGTGCGAGTGGTGCGAGTGGTGGTGTGAGTGGTGTGAGTGGTTTGAGTGGTGGTGTGAGTGATGTGAGTGGTTTGAGTGGTGGTGTGAGTGGTGTGAGTGGTGGTGTGAGTGGTGGTGTGAGTGGTGGTGTGAGTGTGAGTGGTTTAAGTGGTTTGAGTGGTGGTGTGAGTGGTTGTGCGAGTGGTGCGAGTGGTGTGAGTGGTGCGAGGGGTGCAAGTGGTTTGAGTGGTGGTGTGAGTGGTGCGAGTGGTGCGAGTGGTGGTGTGAGTGGTGTGAGTGGTTTGAGTGGTGGTGTGAGTGATGTGAGTGGTTTGAGTGGTGGTGTGAGTGGTGTGAGTGGTGGTGTGAGTGGTGGTGTGAGTGGTGGTGGTGGTGTAGTGGTGTAGTGGTGTGAGTGGTGGTGTGAGTGGTTTGAGTGGTGGTGTGGGTGGTGTGAGTGGTGTGAGTGGTGGTGTGAGTGGTTTGAGTGGTGGGGTGAGTGGTGTGATATCATACATAATATATAAGTCAATGCAACCAGATTATTAATGAAACATAAACGTCTGTAAGGTAAAACCTTTTGAGATAAATAACTGTGTATGTTTGTACTGTATTAATATAGTTATAAAAAGAGGAAAATGCAAAACCATTTCTATAAACTTAAATATATGATTTTTGTTTTTAAGATAATTACCAAATATATATTTTTATATTATATGTATTCAAATGTGACACTGTGTTCATGTTGATCTGCGGTGTGTGTGCGTGTGTGTGTGTGTGTGTGTGTGTGTGTGTGTGTGCACTGGGATTAACCCTGTCACAAATACACTGGGATTAACCCTGTCACAAATACACTGGGATTAACCCTGTCACAAATACACTGGGATTAACCCTGTCACAAATACACTGGGATTAACCCTGTCACAAATACACTGGGATTAACCCTGTCACAAATACACTGGGATTAACCCTGTCACAAATACACTGGGATTAACCCTGTCACAAATACACTGGGATTAACCCTGTCACAAATACACTGGGATTAACCCTGTCACAAATACACTGGGATTAACCCTGTCACAAATACACTGGGATTAACCCTGTCACAAATACACTGGGATTAACCCTGTCACAAATACACTGGGATTAACCCTGTCACAAATACACTGGGATTAACCCTGTCACAAATACACTGGGATTAACCCTGTCACAAATACACTGGGATTAACCCTGTCACAAATACACTGGGATTAACCCTGTCACAAATACACTGGGATTAACCCTGTCACAAATACACTGGGATTAACCCTGTCACAAATACACTGGGATTAACCCTGTCACAAATACACTGGGATTAACCCTGTCACAAATACACTGGGATTAACCCTGTCACAAATACACTGGGATTAACCCTGTCACAAATACACTGGGATTAACCCTGTCACAAATACACTGGGATTAACCCTGTCACAAATACACTGGGATTAACCCTGTCACAAATACACTGGGATTAACCCTGTCACAAATACACTGGGATTAACCCTGTCACAAATACACTGGGATTAACCCTGTCACAAATACACTGGGATTAACCCTGTCACAAATACACTGGGATTAACCCTGTCACAAATACACTGGGATTAACCCTGTCACAAATACACTGGGATTAACCCTGTCACAAATACACTGGGATTAACCCTGTCACAAATACACTGGGATTAACCCTGTCACAAATACACTGGGATTAACCCTGTCACAAATACACTGGGATTAACCCTGTCACAAATACACTGGGATTAACCCTGTCACAAATACACTGGGATTAACCCTGTCACAAATACACTGGGATTAACCCTGTCACAAATACACTGGGATTAACCCTGTCACAAATACACTGGGATTAACCCTGTCACAAATACACTGGGATTAACCCTGTCACAAATACACTGGGATTAACCCTGTCACAAATACACTGGGATTAACCCTGTCACAAATACACTGGGATTAACCCTGTCACAAATACACTGGGATTAACCCTGTCACAAATACACTGGGATTAACCCTGTCACAAATACACTGGGATTAACCCTGTCACAAATACACTGGGATTAACCCTGTCACAAATACACTGGGATTAACCCTGTCACAAATACACTGGGATTAACCCTGTCACAAATACACTGGGATTAACCCTGTCACAAATACACTGGGATTAACCCTGTCACAAATACACTGGGATTAACCCTGTCACAAATACACTGGGATTAACCCTGTCACAAATACACTGGGATTAACCCTGTCACAAATACACTGGGATTAACCCTGTCACAAATACACTGGGATTAACCCTGTCACAAATACACTGGGATTAACCCTGTCACAAATACACTGGGATTAACCCTGTCACAAATACACTGGGATTAACCCTGTCACAAATACACTGGGATTAACCCTGTCACAAATACACTGGGATTAACCCTGTCACAAATACACTGGGATTAACCCTGTCACAAATACACTGGGATTAACCCTGTCACAAATACACTGGGATTAACCCTGTCACAAATACACTGGGATTAACCCTGTCACAAATACACTGGGATTAACCCTGTCACAAATACACTGGGATTAACCCTGTCACAAATACACTGGGATTAACCCTGTCACAAATACACTGGGATTAACCCTGTCACAA
The DNA here is from genome assembly GCA_024362625.1 of Silurus asotus. NCBI lineage: Eukaryota > Metazoa > Chordata > Actinopteri > Siluriformes > Siluridae > Silurus > Silurus asotus. The sequence goes on from MU551730.1 coordinate 193,539, forward strand.
ATACACTGGGATTAACCCTGTCACAAATACACTGGGATTAACCCTGTCACAAATACACTGGGATTAACCCTGTCACAAATACACTGGGATTAACCCTGTCACAAATACACTGGGATTAACCCTGTCACAAATACACTGGGATTAACCCTGTCACAAATACACTGGGATTAACCCTGTCACAAATACACTGGGATTAACCCTGTCACAAATACACTGGGATTAACCCTGTCACAAATACACTGGGATTAACCCTGTCACAAATACACTGGGATTAACCCTGTCACAAATACACTGGGATTAACCCTGTCACAAATACACTGGGATTAACCCTGTCACAAATACACTGGGATTAACCCTGTCACAAATACACTGGGATTAACCCTGTCACAAATACACTGGGATTAACCCTGTCACAAATACACTGGGATTAACCCTGTCACAAATACACTGGGATTAACCCTGTCACAAATACACTGGGATTAACCCTGTCACAAATACACTGGGATTAACCCTGTCACAAATACACTGGGATTAACCCTGTCACAAATACACTGGGATTAACCCTGTCACAAATACACTGGGATTAACCCTGTCACAAATACACTGGGATTAACCCTGTCACAAATACACTGGGATTAACCCTGTCACAAATACACTGGGATTAACCCTGTCACAAATACACTGGGATTAACCCTGTCACAAATACACTGGGATTAACCCTGTCACAAATACACTGGGATTAACCCTGTCACAAATACACTGGGATTAACCCTGTCACAAATACACTGGGATTAACCCTGTCACAAATACACTGGGATTAACCCTGTCACAAATACACTGGGATTAACCCTGTCACAAATACACTGGGATTAACCCTGTCACAAATACACTGGGATTAACCCTGTCACAAATACACTGGGATTAACCCTGTCACAAATACACTGGGATTAACCCTGTCACAAATACACTGGGATTAACCCTGTCACAAATACACTGGGATTAACCCTGTCACAAATACACTGGGATTAACCCTGTCACAAATACACTGGGATTAACCCTGTCACAAATACACTGGGATTAACCCTGTCACAAATACACTGGGATTAACCCTGTCACAAATACACTGGGATTAACCCTGTCACAAATACACTGGGATTAACCCTGTCACAAATACACTGGGATTAACCCTGTCACAAATACACTGGGATTAACCCTGTCACAAATACACTGGGATTAACCCTGTCACAAATACACTGGGATTAACCCTGTCACAAATACACTGGGATTAACCCTGTCACAAATACACTGGGATTAACCCTGTCACAAATACACTGGGATTAACCCTGTCACAAATACACTGGGATTAACCCTGTCACAAATACACTGGGATTAACCCTGTCACAAATACACTGGGATTAACCCTGTCACAAATACACTGGGATTAACCCTGTCACAAATACACTGGGATTAACCCTGTCACAAATACACTGGGATTAACCCTGTCACAAATACACTGGGATTAACCCTGTCACAAATACACTGGGATTAACCCTGTCACAAATACACTGGGATTAACCCTGTCACAAATACACTGGGATTAACCCTGTCACAAATACACTGGGATTAACCCTGTCACAAATACACTGGGATTAACCCTGTCACAAATACACTGGGATTAACCCTGTCACAAATACACTGGGATTAACCCTGTCACAAATACACTGGGATTAACCCTGTCACAAATACACTGGGATTAACCCTGTCACAAATACACTGGGATTAACCCTGTCACAAATACACTGGGATTAACCCTGTCACAAATACACTGGGATTAACCCTGTCACAAATACACTGGGATTAACCCTGTCACAAATACACTGGGATTAACCCTGTCACAAATACACTGGGATTAACCCTGTCACAAATACACTGGGATTAACCCTGTCACAAATACACTGGGATTAACCCTGTCACAAATACACTGGGATTAACCCTGTCACAAATACACTGGGATTAACCCTGTCACAAATACACTGGGATTAACCCTGTCACAAATACACTGGGATTAACCCTGTCACAAATACACTGGGATTAACCCTGTCACAAATACACTGGGATTAACCCTGTCACAAATACACTGGGATTAACCCTGTCACAAATACACTGGGATTAACCCTGTCACAAATACACTGGGATTAACCCTGTCACAAATACACTGGGATTAACCCTGTCACAAATACACTGGGATTAACCCTGTCACAAATACACTGGGATTAACCCTGTCACAAATACACTGGGATTAACCCTGTCACAAATACACTGGGATTAACCCTGTCACAAATACACTGGGATTAACCCTGTCACAAATACACTGGGATTAACCCTGTCACAAATACACTGGGATTAACCCTGTCACAAATACACTGGGATTAACCCTGTCACAAATACACTGGGATTAACCCTGTCACAAATACACTGGGATTAACCCTGTCACAAATACACTGGGATTAACCCTGTCACAAATACACTGGGATTAACCCTGTCACAAATACACTGGGATTAACCCTGTCACAAATACACTGGGATTAACCCTGTCACAAATACACTGGGATTAACCCTGTCACAAATACACTGGGATTAACCCTGTCACAAATACACTGGGATTAACCCTGTCACAAATACACTGGGATTAACCCTGTCACAAATACACTGGGATTAACCCTGTCACAAATACACTGGGATTAACCCTGTCACAAATACACTGGGATTAACCCTGTCACAAATACACTGGGATTAACCCTGTCACAAATACACTGGGATTAACCCTGTCACAAATACACTGGGATTAACCCTGTCACAAATACACTGGGATTAACCCTGTCACAAATACACTGGGATTAACCCTGTCACAAATACACTGGGATTAACCCTGTCACAAATACACTGGGATTAACCCTGTCACAAATACACTGGGATTAACCCTGTCACAAATACACTGGGATTAACCCTGTCACAAATACACTGGGATTAACCCTGTCACAAATACACTGGGATTAACCCTGTCACAAATACACTGGGATTAACCCTGTCACAAATACACTGGGATTAACCCTGTCACAAATACACTGGGATTAACCCTGTCACAAATACACTGGGATTAACCCTGTCACAAATACACTGGGATTAACCCTGTCACAAATACACTGGGATTAACCCTGTCACAAATACACTGGGATTAACCCTGTCACAAATACACTGGGATTAACCCTGTCACAAATACACTGGGATTAACCCTGTCACAAATACACTGGGATTAACCCTGTCACAAATACACTGGGATTAACCCTGTCACAAATACACTGGGATTAACCCTGTCACAAATACACTGGGATTAACCCTGTCACAAATACACTGGGATTAACCCTGTCACAAATACACTGGGATTAACCCTGTCACAAATACACTGGGATTAACCCTGTCACAAATACACTGGGATTAACCCTGTCACAAATACACTGGGATTAACCCTGTCACAAATACACTGGGATTAACCCTGTCACAAATACACTGGGATTAACCCTGTCACAAATACACTGGGATTAACCCTGTCACAAATACACTGGGATTAACCCTGTCACAAATACACTGGGATTAACCCTGTCACAAATACACTGGGATTAACCCTGTCACAAATACACTGGGATTAACCCTGTCACAAATACACTGGGATTAACCCTGTCACAAATACACTGGGATTAACCCTGTCACAAATACACTGGGATTAACCCTGTCACAAATACACTGGGATTAACCCTGTCACAAATACACTGGGATTAACCCTGTCACAAATACACTGGGATTAACCCTGTCACAAATACACTGGGATTAACCCTGTCACAAATACACTGGGATTAACCCTGTCACAAATACACTGGGATTAACCCTGTCACAAATACACTGGGATTAACCCTGTCACAAATACACTGGGATTAACCCTGTCACAAATACACTGGGATTAACCCTGTCACAAATACACTGGGATTAACCCTGTCACAAATACACTGGGATTAACCCTGTCACAAATACACTGGGA
>MU551730.1:211041-235677 GCA_024362625.1 Silurus asotus
ACCAAACCCTTATGAAGAAACCTCCTGCCAGAAGCAACCAAACCCTCATGAAGAAACCTCCTGCCAGAAGCAACCAAACATCATAAAGAAACCTCCTGCCAGAAGCAACCAAACATCATGAAGAAACCTCCTGCCAGAAGCAACCAAACCTCATGAAGAAACCTCCTGCCAAAAGCAACCAAACCTCATAAAGAAACCTCCTGCCAGAAGCAACCAAACCTCATAAAGAAACCTCCTGCCAGAAGCAACCAAACATTATAAAGAAACCTCCTGCCAGAAGCAACCAAACCCTCATGAAGAAACCTCCTGTGAGAAGCAACCAAACCTCATAAAGAAACCTCCTGCCAGAAGCAACCAAACATCATGAAGAAACCTCCTCAAAATAGCAACCAAACTTCTTAATATATGTTGTACATATTGTCTCACAGGATCTCACAGGATCTCACAGGATCTCACAGCTCACGGGCTCCTGTGATTGGATAAAATCGTTACGCTTTTACGTAAAGCAAGAAAGAGAGACAAGAATAACGATAACCTCCGATCTCAGTTCATGGGCCGGGAATTCCTTAAGTCGATTCCCAGAAGAATCCGATACTGATCCCTGAAGCTGATACACTGGATCGGATTGGATTCCGATCTAATGCACTTACAGATTTGTTCATGTCCGTCATAGATGTGAGACGTTGACTACCACCACCTGACACCAACTCAAAGTCGTCCCCCCACCCCCCCCACTGGATTCCAGACTTGAAAGATTCCGGGAATGTCGATTCCCAGTTGGGCTGAGACAGAGCGCGATCCAGGAATCAGCAAAAATTCCTCAAACTCCCAGCAGGCCTCGTGTAGGAGGAGGCCAGCGCGAGAGGAAGAACAGATTCCACCCTGTACAAGGGCGAGGTGGAACGTTCAAGCCCTTCGTAGGCGTAAGACGGAAAAAAATGGAATAATGAGTTCTTCAATTTTTGGAATTTTTGATGTTGAAATTTTGCTCAGAAACAAAAAAACGTCTCGTTGTTGTTGTTTTTATCACGTTCTGTTTCTTTCCACCAAATCACAAGTGAATTCACACCACTTCTCCCCCTTTTCCCTCCTTTTCCCTTTTTATCCCTCTTTCGCCCTCCCACTGGGTGCCCCTCTCCCCCTCTCTCTCTCTCTCTCCCACCCCCATTCTACCCCTTCCCCTTTTTTCTCTCAGCCATTTTCCCGCTTGCATCCAAAACGCTGGGCTTCTAGAAGGACAACAGCAAAGAGCTGGAAAGAGCAGGAGAAAGAATTACAAACAGAAGAGAGAGAGAGAGAGAGAGAGAGAGAGAGAGATCTCAATCTTTCCATCAAACATCACTGGGCAGAAACTTTTTCCCGTCTCAGTTTGTCCGTTGTTCCTGTTTTATACCAGGAATTTCACCAAAACCCAAACCGACATCACGGCACCGGAAAACAGTCGTTACTCCTCCCTTCTTCTTCTCCTCCTTCTTCTCCTCCTTCTTCTCCTCCTTCTCCTTCTCCTTTTTCTCCATCCCGAATTTATTTTAATACTTTATCCGTTTTCCCCCCAAAAGTATTTCCCGGCACTAAGAAATAAATCCCTTACAGGAGGTATTCCCTAAACAGCAGCTCACGTTTTTTATCCATTTATAGTTACGTTTGCTGAACACATTCCTGCGAGTGCACGTGAAAAGTCGCTGTGGGGAAAAAATAACGCTCCCTCACGCGCCTTTCTCTCGTCACGTGAACACATCCGCAAAAACGTATATAAACCTATCACACTAAAACTGGAGACTTCTTCCGTGCACACTGAGCGTTACTATAGAAACGACAGATCCACATCGTCCGGCCAATCAGAATCCAGGATCCAACAGTAGCTTCAGATTATTTCGTAAAACATTTACATCAAAACGAACACGAGTTCCTACTGGTTTTCTTTCATAGTGAATAATAAAAGAACCTGGTTTAGGATATCGTCTCCGGTTTATTGCGATACCGATATATCGTACAAGACTTCAACGTGCACCATTTTAAATGTGATTTTAAAAGAAATACTTATTAAAAATAAAAGTATATATCGATATATCGCGGTGATGATGTGTCTTAAAGTATCAGACCTCCTCTAGAAGAAAAAACGTTATTGACCCATAAATCACTGCTGAAGTTATTTTTTTATAATCGATAATAAAAAAATAATTGTATCGGTAATTTTTTGGATTTTCAACCTCGATTTTAATCATAATTTTTTTTATAAAAGTCGATAAAGAAATAAATGGTGAACTTACCTTCACAAAGAGCTCAATCACGGGCTCGGTATCGCCCTGTCCGTTCTGCGGTACCGAGAGCGACATTCCCGAACTTTCCGTCTCAGATTCGGTTCAAAGAGAAGAAACGCGCGCGCGCATAAATATTTATATATATATACTGTGTTATTTATATCACACACACACACACGCACACGCACCTCGGCGCGCGCGCTCAGGACGCGTTCCTCGCGCAAACTTTTCCCCACGTCGCTGAGTATCGCGGTATCGCGGTATCGCGGTTATTCCAAACTATTAGCAGATTTCTTTTTTTTTTTTATTGTCTTTTTTTTGCATTCGTTTCCCACAGATTTGGGACCAGGGGCATCGCAGCCACTCTGCCAGAGAGAGAGAGAGAGAGAGAGAGTGTGTGTGTGTGTGTGTGTGATTCGATGGAGATGTGGACACACTCTGTAAAAAAAAGCAACGGGAATATATAAAGGCGTGACGTCACCGGCCAACGCGAACAATAAAAGTGGGAGGGGCTTGGAGAAGGAAGGAGGAGCGGCGATACTGCCTTGTGGAAAGCCATACGGGACAAAAATGGAGGAGTGAAGAGTGTTGGTGAATAGTTCTGGTGTTAGATGGAGTTATGGTGGAAGGTGGAGTTACAGTGAAGGTACCAGTGTGGATTTATTCATTAGTAGAGACTCAAAGCACTTTGTACAGCGTTCTGGATAAGGGCTTCTGCTAAATGCTGCAAATGTAAATGTAAATGTAAGGTGGAGTTATGGTGTAGGTGGAGTTATGGTGGATGGGTGGTTATTGTGGTAGGTGGAGTTATGGTGGATGGGTGGGTATGGTGGTAGGTGGAGTTATGGTGGATGGGTGGTTATTGTGGTAAGTGGAGTTATGGTGGATGGGTGGTTATGGTGAAGGTGGAGTTATGGTGGTAGGTGGAGTTATGGTGGATGGGTGGGTATGGTGGTAGGTGGAGTTATGGTGGATGGGTGGTTATGGTGGAAGGTGGAGTTATGGTGGATGGGTGGGTATGGTGGTAGGTGGAGTTATGGTGGATGGGTGGTTATGGTGGTAGGTGGAGTTATGGTGGATGGGTGGTTATGGTGGTAGGTGGAGTTATGGTGGATGGGTGGGTATGGTGGTAGGTGGAGTTATGGTGGATGGGTGGTTATAGTGGAAGGTGGAGTTATGGTGGATGGGTGGTTATGGTGGTAGGTGGAGTTATGGTGGATGGGTGGTTATAGTGGAAGGTGGAGTTATGGTGGATGGGTGGTTATTGTGGAAGGTGGAGTTATGGTGGATGGGTGGTTATGGTGGTAGGTGGAGTTATGATGGTAGGTTGAGTTATGGTGGATGGTTGGGTATGGTGAAAGGTGGAGTTATTGTGGATGGGTGGGTATGGTGAAAGGTGGAGTTATGGCGGATATGGCACACACACACACACATTTCAGTGTCCAGGTCAGTGGTTGGACGTTAAAAGAAAAGCCACAGTGTCTCTGACGCCCTCTAGTGGCGGACTGCAGGACAGTTTATAACCCTGCCTGCATGCCTGCATGTTATAATCAACAAACCGACTCGAGTGACTCAAACCATTTGAGCAGAAACCAGGGCAGGAATTCACAGTGCAGCCTAGAAGATTTCTACAAACAAAGACAAAGTGTAAACACAGACAGTGTGTCTGAAAGTCACACAGATCAGAAGGGAACACGGTCATGGTGAATGTGCACAGATCAGAAATATGTGTGCACCGCAATGACCTTTGACACCGAGCCAAAGTGTTTTTTTTCTTTAAGAGTTTCAGTTGTTTGTCTTTAGCAATACCATGAGCTGTATCTCCGACTGTGACTTCTCTGGCTGCTGAAGATAAACTTGCTAATCGTATGTATGTTTTCCTGAAGGACACCAAGAGACCTGAACAAACACACATGCGGTTATCTTATCTCTCAGCCAGGCAGGGATCAGATCCTGGACCCTGGTGAGAAATTTACAACATCATCACAACCTCATATTTAAGTCATATCTTTATTTTTAATCATCTCTGGCCTCTGTGTTTTACTGATTATATTCCTGAAGTTGAAAATACCAGTAAAGGTTTTAATGTAACTTCACACACAGTTTCTGTTGATCTGTTTTCCATGGGATGGATGAGTGTGTGGAAGATCTCCTGCTTTAGAGCTCCAACCCTCAACCCTTATTTGTTGAACACTTTTAACATGGGCATTTTTTCAAAGCTGTTTTATTATAATAAATAATTATGAATATTAATGAACACAAGCTACATAGTATTTTATTTTTTAAATTTTAATATGATTCCAAATCTTAACCAGATGTGTTTTTAGGAGAACTGCATCCAAACATCTGTACAGTTGTGTCAAACTTTGTGGTAACAGTTTGGGAAAGAACCTCAAAGCCGTGTCCAAATACTTTTGGTGACGGAATTGTTTCAAGGCCGAGCTTTTAAAGGGTGTGTGTGTGTGTGTGTGTGTGTGTGTTATAAAACAAGACCAACCCAAGATTTAACCCTTGAACTCACTCTGGAGGGAAAAACCAGCACTAAATCACTGCGCAGTGAAACGATGATAAGAAGGTAACTGACTCCTTCAGAAGATCCTGTTATTGTGTCATTATATTTCATAAATCTGTTTGTTCTCATCCATCACCCGGTGTCTCCTTCCTCACAGAACGGCTCGTGAGGAATCACACCTTCAGAGTAAAGCGCCGTCTGCCCTCTTCCTCATACCCGAGCTCACAGGAATATCCAGCGTCGCCGTGGTGACCGGATTTCACTCCTCTCACTTATGGAGAAATTACAAACCAGCCTGAACTCTGAAGACGTCTCCATCACTCCTCCTTCTCTCCTTTGCAGATTTAGTGTGGCAACACGCCGGTGTTTCACAGACACGGGATTCTTTTTTTTCCTTTTTAAGATCATGTAATTGTGAAATCAAATTAAAAAACAGATTTGAATTCCCACTGCTGGGCCCCTGAGAAAGGCCCTTAAGCCTCACGTGCTCAGGCGTACACGTGAGAACCAAGACAACACAGTAAACGTACGAAAATAAAAGACTCAAAACGTGATGCAGGTTCGTCTGTTCCATTTAATGTGATTTCGTCAAAAGGCAGAAATTTCATGACAACGTAAAAAGAAAAAAAAAAAAAGTTACAAAAACAAACATCTTCGGGACGAGAAGAAGCGGCGAGGACGTGTCCTTCGCTCATTCCTGCTTTTTTTCCCCCCCCACAGTGCATGTGTGTGTGTTGTATGGATCATGCACCCGGGGGTGGGGGGTCAAACACGCATCTCTAACCGAAAAAATCATTATAAAACACTGATCTTATAACCAGGGGAAAGAAAATCTACACGCAAAATCACCCCGTCTCGAATTGAGCTCCAGAATGGGGGAAGAAAGGAAAATGATGGAAAAAAAAAAAAAAAAAAAAAAAGGGGGGGGAAAAAAAAAAAAAGAGGGGGGGGAAGGGGGGGATTTGTTTATTTTCTAAACGTTATATTAGTGGCTGAAGAAACGAACATCATGCTGCAAAAGTTGAACACAAATCAAATTGAGAAAACAAAAAAATGATCAACACCGTGAGTGAGCAGTTTGTACATTCTAAAGCTCAACAAAATGGCAAAAAAAAAACAAGAAAGAGGGGAGAGAAGGAGCAAGTGAGGGTGACCGAGAGAAAGAGAGAGAGAGAGAGAGAGAGAGAGAGAGAGAGAGAGAGGGTTCTCAGGACTGGGATGGAGACAGCTGGGCTTTCCTCATGGAGCGCAGAGCTTTCTCTCTCAGGTGTTTCTCCAGATCATCCAGACTGTCCTCTACTTCACTCTCTGAATCCTTCAGGAAAGGTAGCATTAATTACAATCTGATCACACACACACCTTAATCACTTCATCATCATCATCACCCTAAACATCCTGTGCTTCAACATCATCCACACTTCTGACACACACTAGCAGGACACCAATACGAGACGAGTTCAGCAAGAAAAAAAACCCCTCCCTCTAGTGCTCATTTCTCAGTGAAGTCTCCCTCTCGTCTCATCTCCATTTTACAAATAACTAAATCAGCTATTTAATATCTGAACGTGTTGAAAAAGCCACACCCACAGGTCTCCTGCTAGTGTGTTAAACGCGAGCGAATCAGAAGAGCACACTTCACCTTTTTCTGATCGGACTCAGGCTCCTCCTCCATCCGAGGGTTCTCCTGTCCGTCCCCCGCCGGCACACTCGCCACAGCGCCCCCTTTCTCCTTCTTGTGTTTCTTGTGCTTCTTGTGTTTCTTCTCCTTCTTGTGCTTCTTCTCCTTCTTTTTCTTCTTTTTCTTCCCACCGTCTACGTCCGAGTTCTGAACGATTATTACAGAAAGGAAGAGTGAGAAAAAAAGAAAAGAATGTGAATGAGAGAGTGAGGGCATGGAAGAGAGCACAACAGAGAGGAAGCAAGGATAAAAAAAAAGGAAAAAAACAGGGCAAAAAAAAAGAAGAAATGATAGTGAGAAAGAAAAGAGAAAGATGACAAGGTTCAGTAAATTTTCCTCTCATTAGCATATTCATCCATCATTAGCATATAGTAAATACCTCATTAATATAATTAGGGAAATGTATAAATGGTTGATTGTATGTAAAACTCAGACAGGTGGGGGCGGAGACTACCTTGTTGGGGGAGGGGCTTGGAGAGGCACTGCTGGCCTTCTTGGCTGGTGGAGGAAGAGGGAGAGGAGCAGGAGCAGGAGAACCGCTGGCCGAGCGAGCTGGAGAAGGAGACGGGGATGCGGATGCAGCAGCCGGACGCTTGAGAGGCCCGGATGCTGCCGCTGAGGATACCGGGAAACGATCTGGAGAGGCGGAGCGGGAATGAATAGACCGCCTTCTCATCGGCCGTGGGCTCTGAGACCCTCTATGAAAAGAGATGAAGATAGACCAAGAGATTTAGAACTAATAGGACATTTTGATTTCACTGTGATTAGATAAAAATAAAAAAAATAAAAATTCCAGTGATTAAACTTTAGTTGACATCTCTCACCTCTGAGTGTTACGTGGCTCAGGCGTACGTGAGACCCTGCGGATGGCTCTGCCGTGAGCGGGAGACTGTCCCCGGCGCTGCGGAGAGGCCCCCGTGGGCGGGTATCTGCCCTGAGGGCTGCCCTGGCGCCCTGAGGAGGTGGTCATAGGTGGGCTACGGCGTGAGCGTGGAGGAGGAGGAGGAGAAGTGGACGAGCGAGGACTGACGCGCTTCGGGGGGGCGGGAGATGGAGAAGGGCGTCGCTTGTGAGCGGGAAGAGGCGAGGGGCTGTAGCGGCGCTGGATGGGCGGGGAATAGCGGCGGGGAGGCGGTGAGGGAGACCTGTGTTTACAAGAGTTTAACAATTAGCAGCATTAATTTTTATTTCAAACACTTAACTTTAACACTGTGACTATAAATATTTATAGAAAATATTCATTTCGGGGGTGGAAAAACCCTAAAGGTGAAAGTTTTACCTGCGTCTGGGTGGAGGGGATGGTGAACGACGTCGTCTGGGGGAAGGAGAGCGATGACGTCGAGGAGACGGAGAACGTCTCTTTCTGCACAAATCATATTTCTTGTATCAGAGTAATGAAACTGCTTTAATAATAATAATAATAATCTCGTTCCTTAATAACAGCTACATTCGTTGGTTTAAAACACTGAAATGGCCATCAACATCCGTTACCTTGGTGACGCATCCCTGTGCCGTCTCCTAGGAGACACGGGTGAGTGACTCCTCCTCCTCCTGATGTCGCCATTCCTTGCCGGTGGACCTCTGCCTGGCCGACGTGGCCCTTCATCCTCTGAGGATGAAGAGGATGATCTGGTCTCTTTAATAATAATATTTAAAAAAAAACTAATTACTACCAAGTACTTAATTTGCAGTAGAATATAAACACACACACGGACCAGGACAAATAGAGGGGGAAAAAAAAGACCTGAGGATGATTGCTGGTTCTGTCTGCGATATTGCCGTCTCTGCTGGACAGAATCGGCCGCCGCTCCTTTACCCAACTTATCTTCCTCTATAACATAATGCAAATGTTCTGTCAATTAACGTACCATCTAAAAGTTCTTAATTAGATTCTTGGTTAAATTACAGACAAAGAAATGGACAACCCCACAGAGACAGACAGACAGAGAGCGCTAATGGGGGACCCCACAGACAGACAAACAGCCCACAGACAAAGACAGTAAGAGGGAGAGAGAGCACGAGCGACCCCACAGACAAGGACAGACAGAGAGGGGGGGCGGGGAGACAACACCCACACACCTGATTCCGATAGGTCTGATCGTCTGGGTTTAGGAGCAGGAGACGGGGACTCGTTTCTTCCAGCAGGTCTCAGATTTGAACCTAAAATACACAAAAAAGAAATATATATATATATATTTGTGAGCAATTAATTTATAAATAAAAAGATAAATTCTGCCATTTGTTTTTAAAAAAATAAAATAAAATAATAAATAAATAAATCCCAAGCTCTGATGATTAAAATGGTAGTTATTTGTACCTGAAGGGCTGCGGCGCCTCCTGCTGGGGCTGGAAGAGGTTTCAGTGCGGCGTGGTTGTTTTCTGGGCGGTGTGACGGAGACGCGCTTAGCGCCATTTGTTTTTAAGAGCTGTAAAAAATAAAATAAATAAATAAATCCCAAGCTCTGATGATTAAAATGGTAGTTATTTGTACCTGAAGGGCTGCGGCGCCTCCTGCTGGGGCTGGAAGAGGTTTCAGTGCGGCGTGGTTGTTTTCTGGGCGGTGTGACGGAGACGCGCTTAGCGGGCCTCTTGTGAGGTGAGCGCGAGGACGAGCTGCCTGAGGACGAGCGAGATCGTGAGCGCCTCCTGAGGGGAAAAAGAGGAGACAACGTGAAAAACAAAAACAAAAGAAAACTTTACAACTATTTTTACATATGACAATCTGCTGGAGATGTAGGTATGCATGTATACAATGCGAAGACGTACCTGCGGGCAGGTGAGCGGCTGCGTCTATGTCTGGAAGGTGGAGGTCGTCTGGGGGGACTCCTGCGTCTGGGGGACATGCGTCTCCTTGGGCTCGGTTTGCGTCGGGGCGAGTACGACCTGTGACCAGAGGGGAACCGAGTTACCAAGAGTGTCTAGATACAGGATAATATAGAGTCCCATGTACACACACGCACGCGCGCGCACGCACGCGCGCGCACGCACACACACACACACACACACACACACACACACACACACACACACACACACAGGGAACCGAGTTACCAAGAGTGTCTAGATACAGGATAATATAGAGTCCCATGTACACACACGCACGCGCGCGCACGCACGCGCGCGCACGCACACACACACACACACACACACACACACACACACACACACACACACACACACACACACTCAGTGGTCCCCTTATGAGGTTACCTGGAACGTGACCGGTGGCGTCTCCGGGGTCGGGGTGAGCGAGACCGAGTGCGGTGTCGTGGACGATCTCTGCGTCCGTCTCTCTCCCGCTCCCGCTCCCTATCTCTCGGCTTCGGTTTGTCCTCAGTCTTCGGGGGTTTCTCTGGGGACATTTCCTTAGGAACCTCGGACACTGAATCCAGCTTTGCTTCGCTCGGCAAATCGCTGGACAGGCAGTGAGAGGGGAAAAAATTTAATAAAAAAAAGACTTCAGAACTTTTAAATGCAAACTAATTATTTAATAATTATCTGTAGGACATCAGGACTTCGAGCATTCTCCTCGGTCACCTGGTAGAGGAAGCCTCTTGGACCAGTGGTTCCGGTTTAGAGCTCTCTGATTGGTCAGGCTCAGGCTGGAGCTCGGGTTTGTGGACAGGTGGACTGGGTGGGGGGATTGCTGGAGGGCTGGGTTTGCGTCTAGGCGAGCGAGAGTGGCTGCGTTTCCTTTCACGCTTCGGAGGTGAACGAGATTTTCTCCTGGAGATTAAAGGAAATATACACTGAAATCAGATGTTCTACAAAAATATATAAAAATGAAGAGTAAAAAAAAAAAAATCAACAACCAGAGCATCCATTAGATCTTACCTTTTGGGACTCCGAGACTGAGCTTTTTCTTTGTTTTCTCTATCTTTCCTTTCCTCGTCTACCTTTTTCAAAACCGCCAGTGACTCCTGTTTGGGGGAAAATGATAAAATAGATGCAGAAGATAAAAAACATGGCCTTTCAAAGTATTTACAATACTGTGAAAAGGCATTTTTTTTTCTGTCAAACATGATTCAGATCATCAAGCAAATTTAAGAACCAGAGTAAATACAAAATGCAGTTAAAAAAAAAAAAAAAAATTATATATATATATACACTAAGAGGAAAAAAAAGCTGTTTAGACCTGCATAGCCTTGAGTGAAAAAGTAATTGTTTTTATTTATTTGGAGTGTTTTTTGTTTGTTTAAACGCATGTCTTTCCTCCCCTCGTAGTTATTGAGTTAATATATTCATATTTAGCACATTTTCAGGATTCAGTACTGTTTTGGAAATTTCTTTTGATTCAATACTGTTTATATGGCGTTTTTTTTTAAATCCAGTATTTTTTTTTTACATCCTTAAAAAACCTAAAATACTGCTGAAGTCGAAGAAATCAGCAAAGAAAAGTGTGCAAAATTCCTCCATATGAAAGACTAACTGCACATACTTGATCGTGGTGGCACAACCAGTTATAAGGTTCAGGGGGCAATTACTTTATCACATTTTCCCCTTATTAATTCAAGATTTGTATTTACTCAGGTTATCTTTGTGTTAAATTCTCTTGATGATCTGAATCATTTAAGTGTAACAAATGTGCAAAAATGGGTTGCCATAGTAACGTGTTTACTCTGATTGGTAGTCACGGCACAAACATGATCATTAACATGTGTGTGTGTGTCCATCAATGAATTACTTTAACTCCACTCTCTATTATCACTAACTCTCTATCCCTGTGTTCACAATAGAAAGTGCCATGTGACTGGTAACGGTTCCACAGTGAACAAGTTCTATAACCAAAACAAAACATTTCTTGGAAAATAAAAAACTATGATCTTTTTGTGTCTTCTGACACCAGGCCGAAGATGTTTATATCCAAAGAGCGTTTTATACACCCAATTCCGACCTGTCTGAGCTTGATCTCCTCTTTCTTCTGCTCCAGAAAGGCGGACGGGATCCCGGCGATGTTCTCCTGGGCGCTCAGCAGCAAGGGCCAGAGGTCCTTCATGAACTCGCGGGCGTTCTTCCCGTTCAGAAAACCGGTCAGGTTTATCTGCATCATCTTACCATCTGGATTCTACACCACACACACACACACACACAAACACACACACACACAAACACACACACACACAAACACACACACACACAAACACACACACACACAAACACACACACACACAAACACACACATGCATCATCTTACCATCTGGATTCTACACCACACACACACACACACACACACACACACATACAAACACACACACACACACACACACGACAGAAAGAAAAAAAGAAAGAAAGAAGAGAAGAGAGAGCAGAAAACAGTGGGGAAGTAGGAGCTTAATTAAAACAGCGACCAAGAAAAACAAACAAACAAAACGAAAGCACAAAACAGAAAGGAAGGGCTCTGATTGGTCAAACCTAATGCTTACATCACAACCTTCATGACAATAAGATCCCTACTGTTTATTCTAAATTGGTTAAAAAAGCATGCATTAATGATTTCTGGTCTTTAAGAGCCCTCCTTGCAAAATAAATACGAAAAATAGATAAATAGACGTTTTAATGAGACCAGAATTCCTGGCAATGCAAGACAGGTGAAAAGCTTTGCCCCGCCCCTCCCACTAGCTCCACCTCCCCGCTATAAACTGCTGTGACACTGCAACAATTAAATCCACAATACAGAGTGTTTCTGTAGCGCCAAAGTACAGTCCGGATGTCTTCAGTGTGTGAATCCTCGGGGGTGTCAGGGGGGAGGCGATGGGAGCGCCCGCCGCTCCCGCACAGACCGGGACGCTCCGATTGGCTCGCTTCCGCCGCCCTACTGCTTGTGACTCAACCACCTTGAGTATAATGTTATATCACTTATCTAAATTGCAAGAGACGAACAAGCAATAATGAGTACACAGGGCATGGAAAAGAAGAAGAAAAATAAGCTTCTTTCTTTCTTTTTACTTTTGTCTATCTGTCAGCAAATTTCTTTCATAATGCAAAAGATCAGAGATTATAGTAATTAAAAAAAAAAGAAAAAAAAAAAAGAAAAAAAGATTAGCGGTCTTTAAACCTTCGCTAACGTTCTGAACCCCAGCTCGCTCATCGGCATTCTCCTGTACGCCGCCTCATGCAAACAAATAACCCGTGGCCATCAGACGTGAATAGTCATGTTTATGTTAACAGATTTATAACCACAGCATTGCTGAGTCCTGAGGTTTCTTCAAAAAAGAGGTGTTTATAAAGTTACTCATTCTAATACGTTTCCATAGAGACGGCTCGTTTTTTTTTTTTTATGGAAGGAGTCTACAAAAAAAGACAGCAACGTCTAGAGTTTATTTTGCTACGTTATAATGCCATAGTCTCCATTATAAGGCAGGGAACTACATTCTTCTTTACTCTATCCCAAGATTCTCTATAGGTCTGTTGAGTATTTATGGAAGGAGTCTCCAGTACAAGACAAGGGAGATAAATTTTCCTTCTTTGCTACAACTTTTCTATAGCTCTGTTTAACATTCTTTAAAGAGGTCTTCAGTGTCAACGCTGGATGTTTTTCCAACATCTTTATGACTATTTGCACGTTTTATCCTGTTGAGGAAAAGGATTTTTAATGTTTATATAATATTAAATGTAACTACGAATGGATTAATACTGCAGCCACTCCAAAACATTACATCAGAATTGCTGCCATCTATACACGAGGAATAAAACCCTTTCGGGGACATGGTGTAACGGGATAATAATAATCACCTTCAGGGAGGAAATCAGGACGCGCACATTTCAACACACAGTCCAGGACAACAAAAACTCCCAGAAACTCGGACATGTGGAAAATACTAACAATGATTTAAACTGAAGCACTCGTTTTACACAATAGAAACTATAAAACATACAATACACCGTCTCAAAATTTAATTTCGGAATGAAACTATAGAGTATTAAAAACGTCCATTATATTTAAAAAAAAAATAATAATAATATGTATATTCTCTTTTTTCTCTCAGGTTCTTTTGAATGGGGGGGGGAAGAAAATAAAATGGAATTTTATAAAAAAGGTTTGAATCTGAAATCTTTCAATTTTTTGAACAAAAAGGGGGAGGGAAAATAAAATACAAAATAACATTAAAATTCAATTATTCAAATTTATTATTGCCAATAGTTAATATATATATTTGTCTTTATTTAATTATTTTTTTACTTCTATATAATAAGTATTCAAGACATATGACCAAAAGTATTAGGACACCTGTGGGGGTTTTTCCCCACAGAATTGTATTGTGTGTAGTGTGAAATGATCATTGTCCCTGTTCCAGCACAAAGCCAGCTCCATGAAGATCTGCTTCACATGGGTTGGAGTGGAACATACCTTCTGGATGAATGTGAACCCTGACTGCACCTGACTTTACCAACACCCTTCTGTCTGAGCTTTACAGAATTTAGTGGAACATCTTCCCAAAAGAGTGGAACAGGATGTTCAAAAAGCAATGATAGATGTTATGGTTAGGTGTCCACAAACTTTTGGCCATAATGTATCACTATTATTTTTTTCCCCTGGTCATGTGAGTAGGTCTATTTAGAGGAAGTGTTGCAACCCTGGAAATAAGAAAGAATAATAATTTAAATAACTGGCACCCAAAAAAAAAAAAAACTGCCCTGATCGAAAACTCACCTCAAAGACACAAAGCTCATGATGAAGGACTTGGGGTTCAGCGAGACTTTGGGCTCAGCTGAGATCTAATTAGATGTTGGTGCTATACTTCAGTTGCAAGGAATAACATCCATATTGGTTCAGGCCTTTTAAATCATAAATCACATCATCATTAGAAACAAAGTGCCGGTCAGAAGACACGCTGATACACATCACAGCATCTTCAGAAAGTACCATAACCATACCTTACCAAAAAAAAAACCCATTCCATACCACTTCTTTACCCAGTACTAGCAAATTAAATCACGCGTCACACTTTTTTCTTTTTTAAATCTAAGTTAATGTCTGATTTCTGACGCATTGCCTGATCTCAGAAAATAACCCTGGCACACAAAAAGAAAAAGACGACAAACAGGAGGGGAAAGAGGAAAGTGATGGATACCTTCTCCTCCAGTTGGTTGAAGACGAACTCGACCACAACGTCGTCTTCGAAGCCGAGGATCTCCGTGACGCGCTGCGTGATCCATGGTTTGATGACCTCCAGGTTAACTTTGGTCATGTCCACCTGTAGATACAGATAAAAAAATTATATTTCTCCAGAAGTATTCTACTACGACAGAACATGGTGACACCACCCGAAGAAGCTTAGAGAAGCTTCATTGAAGCTTTAGGTGGGTCTACAGATTACTGATCTGCTGACAAACGATACATCCTGTCTGAGAGTAAAACCGTCTGCAATAAAAACAGTGTGTGTAACTTTTACACCGCGTTCCATTAGACGGCGAGAACAAGCCGGATCACATCGCACCTTTTTCTCCAGACATTCTGCGAACTTCAGCTGCTTCAGCAACTTCTTGTGTTTGTTACTGAAGCGGTTATCCTGCTCCGCGCTGGTGCCCTGCAAAACAGAGGGCGCCATTACTTACTAACACCAGAACATTAAAGTACAGTCAAAATCAAAGCTGAACGTCGTTACAATGTCACATGTGATCATTCCTGTTTATTTCTGTGTGCTCTTCAGTTTATTAATGAGGGGGGGAGGGGGACAAGACAGGGAGTGAGAGAAAGAAAGACAAGAAGACAGACAGGGGAGGTAGAAGAGACTGATGGAGGAAAGCGAGAGACAGAAAGCATGGAACAGAGGGGATAGATAGAGACAGACATGAAGAGAGAAAGACAGAGCAGGGATAGAGGAAAAGAGAGAGGGGAAGAGAAACCCAGAATAGAAAAGAGATACATGTGAGATAGAATGATGGACAAACATAGCAGAGAGATAGAGACAGACAGAGAGAGACAGACAGACACAGAGAGAGACAGAGAGAGACAGACACAGAGAGAGACAGAGAGAGACAGACAGACAGACACAGAGAGAGACAGACAGACAGACACAGAGAGAGACAGACAGACAGACACAGAGAGAGACAGACAGACACAGAGAGAGACAGACAGACAGACACACAGACACAGAGAGACACAGAGAGAGACAGACAGACAGACACAGAGAGAGACAGACAGACAGACAGACAGACACAGAGAGAGACAGACAGACAGACAGACACACAGAGAGACAGACAGAGCGAGTATGAAATTGGTCAGAGTTTTATTTCTTTTTAACAACAGCAGTTTACCATCCATGTATTATTTATTGAAAGTTGTAGGTCAGTGGTTAAGATGTTGGACTTCTGGTCAGAAGGTCACCACTAAGACCCCAGAGTCCTGACTCGCCTCTAAATCTCAAACTACTATTTATTTATATATATATGAAATTCTAACATTAATCTAATATCAAGGATTTAAAAGCTGCATTGTCTTTAACTTCAGGCATTTTTATATTACATTTATTTAGATAAAGATGGGCAGTATTACATCGTATTACATGGACATGATTATCTAAATTATTATATTATTTAAATTATTTTGATATGATTTAAATTAAATTAATTAATAATAAATATTTCTCACTGGACATTTTCACCATGTGTCCCATCAACATCAGAAACTCAATCCTGATCATAACTTTAGAAAATAAAACATTATAAATAAATATTAAAAAAATAAAAAATTGAGATAATATATGAATTTTAATGACAGGTTTGTAGTATAAGTTGTAATATAATTATCCCCGGATGAACTCAAACATCTATTTTGAACACAAAACGTTTAATAATTTAATCCGTTAAAGAAACTGATGTATAAATAAGATTCCACACAGATAAACTTTAGATTACAGGTTTATGTTAGAACTCGTAAAGGCCTGGAGTTAGCTCGATGCTAACACCTCGCGCTCGCGCACTCGAACACATCCGCCATTTTGTCCGCTCAGCGCTTTAGGATGGTAAACACACACAGCGGAAAACAAAACTCCGATCACAGGCCTCACAATCCACACAACCCCGACCTGAAGGTACAAACGCGCCCCTCTGAACCGCCGCCGAACGCGAATAAAAGCGGTACTTACGCGGAAAAACCCCGCGTCCATGTTCTATCCGTGTGGGCAAAACGAACGACGGTCCGCTTCTAGACAGTCTTAAGCATCCCACAATGCACCGCGGCTCCCCTCAGCTCGAGCTTCTCTCCGGGCGAGGACGGCGCCTGCGATGTGACGTCATCAGACAGCGCCAAATTATCCAGAGTCACGTTGTGTATAAAAACAAGTCTATTTCTCCAAAATTAGGTTGAGAATTATTTTAATTTTTTTTTTTACTGACGCTCATCTATTCAGGAGGTCTTGTTTTAAATTATACAGAGTCTTTTAGGGAAAATAAATAAATTTCCTGGTAACTGCTAAGGAGTTCTCATGTGTTAGAACATGCTCTAATTCCAAATTTACAAAACATTAAGTTGTGATCACTTTTCAGTGTATTTTAAAGGATCTTTGACCCACAGGACATGACTGTGTTTCTGGACCATGTTCACACATGTCTTCCTTTTTGCATGATAGAGCTTTAGTCTCCTCTGCAGATGGCAGGGTGGATTGTGTTTAGTGATTCCTGGAAGTATTCCTGAGCCCATTAAGTAACGACGATAACACAATCATGTCGATGAGTGACGCAGTGTCGTCCAAGGGCCAGAAGACCACAAGCATCCAATCAAGGCCTCGTCCCTTTCGCAGCGAGATCTCTCCAGTCTCTCTGAACATTTTGATGATGTTATGTACTGTAGATGATGAGAATTTGCAACGCCTTTGCGATTCGACGTTGAGGAACATTGTTTTTAAAGTATTCCACAATCTTTTTACGCACTCGTTCACAGATTGTTGATCCTCTGCCCATCTTTAGTTCTCAGAGACTCTGCCTCTGTAAGACCTCCCTCATAGCTAATCGTTTAACAGACCTGATTTTACAGTTGCCAGATCTCCTTTCAGCTGAAGATTTTTTTAAGCTTTCAGCTTTTTCAGTTCTTTGTTGCCCTCGTGGCCTGTAGCAGGCATCCAACTTGAAATGAGTTTATCTTGTGCATAAAAGTGTAAAATTGATCAGTTTAAACATTTGTATGTTCTCTATGTTCTACTGTGAATAAAATATTTTCTCATATGATTTGAAAGTCTTTAAGTTTTCATTTTATTCAAATGTAAATAACGTCCCAACATTTCTGGAATTTGGGTTGTGTGTGTGTGTGTGTGTGTGTGTGTGTGTGTGTGTGTGTGTGTGTATACAGTATATGTATTAAAATAAGTTAATGTATGTTGAAAGCATCTTAGAGTTCAAATCAATATTTTTCTTCTCACAGCACATTTTTCAGCTATTTAACATGTTTCCTTTCATTATGCTGCTTTTTCAATCTCCCACTGGTGCATCATTTCTTCTCACACCATAGACGTAGACTAGTTTCTGAAGCTCACAGTAAACAGGCAGAAGGCAGTAAGAAGTCTGGGGTTAACGTGGATGAGACAGAGGGAGTCAGTTATGAGAACATGACTGAGAACAGAGACATTCCTGATCACCTGATCATCATCATCATCTTCTCTCTGCTTGTGTTCTACATGGTGGATCTTCAGTCTGGATACATTCATTAGAGAACAACATTAACATTCGGTTTTTATTAATATATAGTTCAGGGCTGTAGAAATGAACGCAAATAAAATTTAAAAGCACTGTTTATTAGAGGGACTACACCAAGCAAAAACATTTGTATGTATTGATTTATTGTCTTGATAAATAAATTTACATCACTATTTGGAATAAATGCAGAAATTCCAGTTTGGTGTTTATTAAAATCTCATCTCACTGCAGTCTCTAAAACCAGTCTATGAAGAGAGACGCTAAACTTTATAACTTTATATTATTCCTACTTAAAAATTTCATGAAAACAAACAGATCGACTCAAAACCTCGTCTATTTACCTCCAAAAATGTCACATTGAGGATAAAAACATTTCCTTTTTTCATCCATTTTCTATTATTCAGTTTTTCTGAGTTCTGTTCATCCTTTACACTTTTAATTCTGAACCCATGACACTTTCTGAACCCTTTTCGTATATTTAATGAACACATTTTCATCATATTAATTTTTTATCTCTCCTCCCTCCTTCTGCAGATTCACGTGTTCTTCGTAAACCTCTTTATTTCTCTTTTATCCTGTTGTTCTGTAGCATTTTTCACATTTCAGCATAATCTTTAACTTTTCAAGTTTCAGCTTTAGATTAATACAGTGGATGTAAAAAGTGTGGAAGTGTGGAGTGAGTATTCTCTGTTTTTTTCAGTCAGATGCATGTTTCCTTTAGTTTCTATGAAACATGACATGAAGAAACAACAATACACAGATGAAAAGATCTGTGGTGTCTAAATGGGACATTTGTGTGTCTACCAGAAGAACTTGTGTGAGATGGAGAAGAGGAAAGAAGATGTGATCAGACTCCCTCACCCTCACACTCACACATGGAGGTGGAAGTTTAATGGTTTGAGGTTGTTTTGAAACGGAGAAGATCCCGGAAAGTGAAAGGAATCCTGAACCATCATGTCTCCAATTCCACACTTCATCACCATGCAGTTCCGTCTGGACTGCGTCTCATTGGAAGCTCATAAAAATAAAAGGAACATCCACGTGCCCATTTGGATTTTTCTAAACTTCTCCAAAAATCAGTAAAATATATAAATCTCATAACATTTAGCAGCATATTTAATGCACCATATGACACCAGTCCCAAGTTCTGTTCCTTCCTCATCCCAGAAAGGAGGCAGATTTCGAATCTGAAGCTACGAGCTGTAAGTGTGAGGTACACGGTGCTGACACTGAGAAGATCCCTGCATTATGTATGTATACAGAATAAAACTCTCCTGTGTTGTGACGTGGTGTGTAATGAGGCCACTAGCTAACGCCTGCGTCTGCGCTCGCTTTCCCGCACGTGTAGCGACTCAGCATGTCCGAGACGATCTCAGGAAGACCAAACGCAGGCTCCCAGCCCCAATCTCTCCGAGCGTTAGAGTCGTCGAAGCGCAACGGCCAGCTGTCTGCTACACACACACACACACACACACACACACACACACACACACACACAAACACACACACCAGATAATCGATTAGCCTTCACATAATACCAGCAGTTACCAGTTCAGACACTGATTATGCATCTATATATTCATTCATCTGTCCATTTATTAAACAATACAATCAACTAAACACCAGTCCCCCTGTCTATTTACTCATTTATTAAATTTAATCCATCCATCCATCCATCCATCGAATCATCCATCCATCCATTCAATCATCCATCCATCCACCCATCCAATCATCCATCCATCCATCCATCCATCAATTCCTTTGCTTATCCGTCCATGAACTATTTTACCATTTTGGATCTATCCATTCATCCATCAATCAGTCTGTCTGTTACTTAATTTATCCGTCATCCATCCATCCATTAATTTGTTATCTGTCCATTTTCCTGTCATTTACCATTTTTAATCCATCCATCCATTCATCCATTTATCCATCCATCCATTCATTCATCCATCCATACATCCACCTATCCATCATCAATCCATTCGTCAAACATTTTCCATTCTTTTTTTCCCATCCAGCGTCCATCATCCATCCATCATCTGTCTATTTCTTTATCTTTGTATCCATCTACCCATTTACCATCATCCATCCATTTATCCATCCATTCATCAAAATGACATTCCAAATATTGCCTTTTCTTTATACCATTGATTCATCCATCTGCTCATTCATACATTTAACTGTCCATTATTCATTTACCATTTACCATTTACCATCCATCCATCCATCCATCCATCCATCCATCCATCTATCCATCCATCTATCCATTCGTCCATCAGTTCATCTGCCCATCCATCCATGCATCTGCCATCCAGCTCATCCAGAAACTTCAGCTATTTAAAAATACACCACTCCTCCATCTCCTCATTCCTCCGTCTACCACATGGTTTTGGTTGGTACCGATGTTCTGGCGAACAGGGTCGGGTTTGTAGATGACCCTGAGGTGAGGAAGGTGTTTGCGGATCTCCTCCACGACCTCCTCAGGTGTGAAGCTAACAGCAGCGATGTTGTAAGTACGCAGATTGAGCTGATATTCAGGAGCCTGCATGAACTCCACAGTGGCCCGGTGGCAGTCAGAGATGTGCATCATGGGGAGGCGTGTCTGAGGGTGTAGGTAGCACTCATAGCGTCCGGTGCTGAGAGCATCCTGAAAAATCTGCACTGCGTAGTCTGAGGAGAGAAAGAGAGAGATTAACTTAGGAACATGGGATTCTAAAGTTCTTCAAGTCCAAAGTGTTATTTATTTTTTACCTGTGGTGCCTCCACCAGGGTGTGTGTAGGCGGAGATAACTCCAGGATAACGCAGACAGCGGAAATCCAAACCATATTTATGGTGGAGATACTGGAAGAAGAACAACACACACTTATCACATCAGATGTGAGCTGTATATGAAGGTGTGTGAGATAACGTGAACATTGTGAAAGCTGACCTCGCCCATGAGCTCAGCGTGAACTTTGGAGACGCCGTAAATAGTGCGAGGCCTCTGGATGCAGAGATCAGGGGCAGGGTCTCTCGGAGAGGAGGGGCCAAAGGCTCCAATGGTGCTTGGGACGAAGAGACGCATGGAGTTCTCCAGAGCCAGGTCTAAAACGTTATGCAGTCCTGAGAAGAGAAGAGAAGAGAAGAGAAGAGAAGAGAAGAGAAGAGAAGAAGAAGAAGAAGAAGAAGAGAAAGAAGAGGAGGAAGAGATGAGATGAGATGAGAAGAGAAAAGAAGAGATGAGATGAGATGAGAAGAAAAGGAGAGGAAGAGGAGGAAGAGATGAGAAGAAGAAGAGAACCTGTGATGTTGATGGCTCTGGACAGTTGGATGTTCCTCTCCCCCACAGCACTCAGCATTGCACTGTAATGCACCAGCCAGGTGATGGCGTTGTTCACCACCAGCTCCCGCAGGTTCTTATAGTCCAGAACATCAGCGTAGATGAAGGGACCTGAACATCTCGCACAGCGTCAACACTAAAACCACATTCTACACCATAACCATCAGAAGCAGGAAACATCTCTCACACAACACTGAGAATAAATTTGCGCACCCATGTCGAACACTTCAGCTGGAGGCTTCCTGATATCAGACAGGATCACGTTTTCTCTGCCAAACTGCTGCCTGAGATCAGATTCACACATGACATACATCAGACCTTCAGATGCAGTGCATTTACACTGTCAATGCTCATCTATCAAACCCAAAGCTAATCTAAAGATTTAAACCTCACCCTAGGAGTCAATGTTGACCTTTAGCATGACAGCTGACCTTGAGAGTGAAAGCTGTCCATCAAGCATGCTCATTTGAATATTAGGCCACACCCATTCAGTTTTTGGTTGGTTAACAGATTATTACTCAGCAGGAGTGACAGAGGAATCAGATGCTACATGCTAGCTACAAATCACACACTCACATACACACCTTAGCATTTGTGCCAGTCCGACCCCAAGCTGCCCGAGGCCTCCTTTAAATAAAGAGAGAGAGAGAGAGAGAGAGAGAGAGAGAGAGAGAGAGAGAGAGAGAGAGAGAGAAAGAAAATAAGAATTAGCTGGATATTTGAATTCTGGATTCTGATTGGTCAGAAGGTGTTGGAGTCCTGATACTGGTAGTGTTTCTATAACAACATCTTTTTCACAAAGACGTAAAGTTTCCTGTATGTAACATCAACAGCAGTCTCCAGTCTCAGAGGTGAAGCTGTTAGGTGTCCAGAAGACACGAGAACAGTTCATGAAACTGGAAGAGTTTATTGGAGATCCTAAACTTCTGACCAATCAGAATCCAGAACAGGCTCGTGTGGTTCCCTTGACTTCACTGAGACTGAGAACTTTACTGTGAAAGCGTATAGACGTGTGTTACCAGCTACGTACCCGTGATCAGGACTCGAGGAGACGCTGAAGACTCTGGACAATTCTGGCGGCTGATTTGTCTCGGAGACCAGCTCAGGGTCCGGCGAAGAAGATCCACGCGACACAGCGGGCGCAAAAATGCAGACATCGTATTGAAATAAACACGAGAAAAACTAGAAAACAGAGGAAATGGTTTTAAACACATCAGCGCTGAAAACCACGCAGGTGTGAAAAGACCCTGAGGTGTTTATTTCCAGACCAGACGTCACATCTACAGTAACAAAACTAACAGAAACACAACAAATGTACTAAAAGTTCTAATAAACCACATCATTAAATACAATCATCATCATATGAGTTCATTTGAGTATTTTTATGGTGTTTGAGAGACACATTCATGTTTCTTTTTTTTCTATGAAACTCAGTGATGTAACAGTCTGAAGATTCACTTTGACCAAACAAATCTGTCCAGATGTTCCACTTGATTTGCACTGAAAAATTCTCCCTCAGCATGAAGAACAGTTTTACACTCTCAGCACCAGGACACTTCGTTTCTCCAAACGTTCAGCTGAAATACTTTGCTGTGCCTCTCGTGAAACTCTACAGAGGTGTTCTTCACTAGATGGAGATGTTCTTCTTCATCTCAGAGCAGTTCAGTAGGATTGAGGTGCGGTGACTGGGCAGGTGGTTCCATGATAGATATCACTCCAGACGTCTGTCTGCTCTCTAAATAACACGTACAGAACTCAGACGTGCTTCGGCTCATCGTCTTGTTGTACGGTGAAGTCGCTTCTGATGAGACGCAGTCCAGACGGAACTGCATGGTGCTAAAGTGTGGAATAGGAGACATGTTGTTTCAGGATTCCTTCCACTTTCCGGAATCTTCTCTGCTCCAAAACAACCCCAAACCATTAAACTTCCACCTCCATGTGTGAGTGTGAGGGTGAGGGAGTCTGATCACATCTTCTCTCCTGTTCTCCATCTCACACAAGTTCTTCTGGTAGACACAAACCTCCAATTCAGACTCCACAGAACTTCATCCACTCATTCACTCTCACATTCCTGTGTGTTTTTACCTTTTACTGAATTTGTTGCATTAAAAAAGGAACATGCAGTGTCTCAAAAACCATAAAGAACTTTGTGTTTCCAGACTTTTCACAAGGACTTTCCATCAGTACACTGAGTGAGGAGATCATTCAGTGTACACAATTATCAAAAGGTATCCAAGTTTCTGACCTGATCAGATGTCCTGAGGTCTTCAGAAGTGTGTGTGTGTGTGTGTGTGTGTGTGAGAGAGAGAGAGAGTAAACAGGGCTGAGGTTGACAGCAAGAGGATTTTCAGGTATTTAGCATTGAGAATGAAGAGATTAGGATGTGATTGGTGGAGGATGAGAGCACTCACGTGTGATTGGGTAAAACGTGAGGTTGAGGCGTGTATCTCTGGGATTTGTAGTTCCCTCTGATTGGTCGATCGTGTCGTTCAGACTGTCAGTTCCACTCACTCACAGCGTCAGAAGCTAGAAATAAATAAAAGCTGCTGACTGCTGCTCAGGACAGCTTCATTCTAGTGTTTAGCTGAGCTGGCGGTTTTCCCTTTTTACTGTCATAAAGACGAGAAGCTCTACACACACACACACACACACACACACACACACACACACGCACGCTTACACACACACACACACACACAAAGAAATAAACAAGGAAATAAATCATGAATTTAAAACTTCAATGTAAACATCCATACCAACATTATGTGTCCAAAAGTATTGGGACACCTGCCTGTTCCAGTCACATGTGGTTCTTCTCAAAACTCTCCAAGTTGAAGACACACAATTGTATCGGAAATCTTTGAATGCAAAAAAAAATAAAAATTTTCCCTTTTACTTGAACGAAGACCCAAAACCTGTTCCAGCATGACATTGCCCCTGTGTAGATCTGCTTTCCATGGGTTGGAGTGGAAGATCTCCTGCTGTAGACCTCCAACAATAATGAACACCTTTAGGGATGAATGTAAACACTGACTGCACCTCAGACCTCCTCACCTTCTCACCTACATCAGTACCTGATTTTACTAACACACTTATAGCTGAATCTCCACAACATCTAATGGAACATCTTCCCAGAAGAATGGAGCTCTGTAGAGGAGACTAAATGTGGATGCACATGCAATATTTTATCAGGTGTATATCTATATATATATATATATATATATATATATA
>MU551730.1:236440-251440 GCA_024362625.1 Silurus asotus
ACTGTCTGGCACACTTTCACATGTGAAAACTGTTTTAGATAATTAGTTCACTTTGCAATCAGCCTAAGCACTATAAATAAGCCACAGGTAAGCTGTCTGTGTGGAGTACAATGGAAGGAGCAGTAAGAGTGAGAAGAGTGAGAATCAGAGGAGGCCGAGGGAGAGGACGTGGAGGTGAAGAAGTTGGAGGAAGAGGACAAGGAGGAGCAAGAAGAGGCCGAGGAGGCCGAGGGAGAGGACGTGGAGGTGAAGAAACGAGAGGGTTAGATGAAGTTAGAGGAAGAGGACAAGGAGGAGCAAGAAGAGGACGAGGAGGGAAAAGAGGAAGGGTAAGAAGAGTAAGAAATAGAATAACTGATGACATCAGAGCTACAATAGTGGACCATGTCATCAACCATGGGATGACCCTGAGGGAAGCTGGCCAACTGGTTCAGCCTAATTTGAGCCGCTACACTGTGGCAAGCATCATTAGGACATTCCGAAATGAGAATCGGAAAGTACTTTGTAGCACCGCCATACTCTAATGAGAAACATAACAGTACCATACATGCAAAAATACTAAAATTGTTACTTTAGAGAATTGCTAGACGTCCAGATGTTGGGGGCAGAGGAAGAATGTTCACTCCAGAGCAAGAGACCCATATAGTGAACATGGTGATTGAAATACAGCAGCGCATAATTGATAATGACACCATCTTTCAAAATATACACAGTGTAAGCAAGTCGTGTACTCGCGCGCCACAGAATGAGAATGAAGCAAATTTACAGAGTTCCTTTCGAGAGAAACACAGAACGTGTAAAGCAACTGCGATATGACTATGTGCAGGTAAGCTATAGTGTCATTGGTTCTGAATTTGGAAGTGCATACTGTAGTGCTGTGCATGGGCCTGATGTGTTGCATTTGTTTTGTCTTGTCCAGAGAGTGATGGAACTAGAAGCAGATGCAATGGGACATGAGCTACTTTTTGTAGATGAGGCCGGTTTTAAAACCAGGAGATGTGGCAGGAACATTACTGGACACCGTGCCATCATCAATGTCCCAGGACAACGTGGTGGTAACATAACCATGTGTGCAGCTATAAGCCAAAATGGTGTTGTTCAACATCATGCAGCCATAGGCCCATACAACACTGCACACATTATTGCATTCCTGGACACCTTACATGACATGCTAACTGTTCAGAGACCAGAGCATACCCAATATCTCATCATATGGAACAATGTTAGTTTCCATAGGGCTGCTTTGGTCCACAACTGGTTAACAGACCACCCATCCTTCATGCCACTCAACCTCCATCCATACTCTCCATTCTTAAATCCCATCGAGGAGTTCTTCTCTGCCTGGCGCTGGAAAGTGTACGACCGTCATCCTGATCAACAGGTAGCCCTTTTACAGGCAATGGAGGAGGCATGTGGAGATATTGACCAGGCGTCATGTCAGGCCTGGATACGGCATTCAAGGAGATATTTTCCCCCGGTGCCTTGGACTGGAGGATATTGCATGCGATGTGGACGAAATTTTGTGGTCAGACCCAGAAAGACGACATGATGTTCTGACTTTGTCTTGGTTTTGATGAGTGTGAATAAACACCAATACTTGAACATACTTGTATGTTTACATGACACTATGACAAAAGTATGACCTCAAATTGACATCTGTACACAGAGAAAGCAAAAGCCAGATGTGTTTTGTATTCATACCATCAGTGTGTAGTTGGCACATTGTGTGCTTAGTAGATGATGGCTTGTGTTTACTGTTTGATACGAAAACACCATTTTTACGAAGGTGTGAAGAGTTAATCTAGCTGTGTTCACTTGTGCAAGAGAACTACAATGTTTTGATAATTGGGTGGAAGGTTTTCTTATTTTTGTGTAGAGTTTTGCAAAAATAGCCAATAATTACAAAAAATGTGCTTAAGCAATCAGAAAAAACTATAAAAGGAAACAGATTGAAAAAAAACAAAAAATAAATAAATAAATAATCCAAAGTGTTAAAGTGTAACAGGCGAAAACTGTAATGCATACTTTTTTTGTTAAAATAGAAATTAGATTGGATTAGATTAGATCCAACTTTATTGTCATTGTGCAAGGTACATGTACAGAGCCAATGACATGCAGATATACAATTCCCCTGGCACTACGAATTCTTTACATTTTGTATTTTTTGATAGAAAGATATTTAAGACCAGGAGTGATTCTGGAGGAGATCTAACATTCTTCTATAAAAAAAAAAAATTCAGTTTTTAAGTTAATTTTACCAAATGGTTTTCTTTACAGGCCCCTGAGACACCAGGGCTCCCCCTGTCTCCTCTCTGCCCCCTGGTGGAGGAATCATCAAATCATCATTATTTGTGCACGGGGGCTTTGCCATGCTGGAACAGGAACGCTTTCCTGGTACATGGGTGCAAAGACGTATGATACAGTTGTGTTCCTCCACCTTTGTTTGGACAGAACCGTGTACGTCTACAAATAAATAAATTTCTGTAATGTGAGAGTGTGGTATAACACATCGAATTAAATTAATGTTTACTTTTTTATTTTACAGAGAAATTGTAAAAAAATAAAAAAAATAAAAAACTGAAAAATATAAAATTGTTCATGTATCATGTCCTAACTTGTCACTATTACACCCGAGTCCATTCTCTGCAACGTGAAGACGTTTTCTAAAAATTTTGAAATCATCTACAGCCTCGTATGAGTTTTTTTTTTTTTTACAATTTATGTATAAAACCCACATGCGTGAACACGACATCAGTAGCTTCCTGTTTCTCCCTGAGTTTCATTTCCCATCATTACCAGGGAAATACATAATCGTGTGACTGAGAAGATGAAAGAGTATAGTCAGAGTGTGATCAGAGTGTGATCAGAGTGTGGACAGAGTGTGGACAGAGTGTGATCGGAGTGTGATCAGAGTGTGGACAGAGTGTGGACAGAGTGTGATCAGAGTGTGGTGAGAGTGTGGACAGAGTGTGGACAGAGTGTGGTGAGAGTGTGGACAGAGTGTGGACAGAGTGTGGTGAGAGTGTGGACAGAGTGTGGACAGAGTGTGATCAGAGTGTGGTGAGAGTGTGATCAGAGTGTGATCAGAGTGTGGACAGAGTGTGATCAGAGTGTGGTGAGAGTGTGGACAGAGTGTGGACAGAGTGTGGTGAGAGTGTGGACAGAGTGTGGACAGAGTGTGATCAGAGTGTGGTGAGAGTGTGATCAGAGTGTGATCAGAGTGTGGACAGAGTGTGATCAGAGTGTGGTGAGAGTGTGGACAGAGTGTGGACAGAGTGTGGTGAGAGTGTGGACAGAGTGTGGACAGAGAATGATCAGAGTGTGGACAGAGTGTGAACAGAGTGTGGACAGAGTGTGGTGAGAGTGTGGACAGAGTGTGGTGAGAGTGTGGACAGAGTGTGGACAGAGTGTGGTGAGAGTGTGGACAGAGTGTGGACAGAGTGTGGTGAGAGTGTGGACAGAGTGTGGACAGAGAATGATCAGAGTGTGGACAGAGTGTGGTGAGAGTGTGGACAGAGTGTGGACAGAGTGTGGTCAGAGAGTGGACAGAGTGTGGTCAGAGTGTGGACAGAGTGTTTACCAAATGGTTTTCTTTACAGGCCCCTGAGACACCAGGGCTCCCCCTGTCTCCTCTCTGCCCCCTGGTGGAGGAATCATCAAATCATCATTATTTGTGCACGGGGGCTTTGCCATGCTGGAACAGGAATGCTTTCCTGCTACATGGGTGCAAAGACGTATGATACAGTTGTGTTCCTCCACCTTTGTTTGGACAGAACCGTGTATGTCCACAAATAAATAAATTTCTGTAATGTGAGAGTGTGGTATAACACATCGAATTAAATTAATGTTTACTTTTTTATTTTACAGAGAAATTGTAAAAAAATAAAAAAAATAAAAAACTGAAAAATATAAAATTGTTCATGTATCATGTCCTAACTTGTCACTATTACACCCGAGTCCATTCTCTGCAACGTGAAGACGTTTTCTAAAAATTTTGAAATCATCTACAGCCTCGTATGAGGTTTTTATTTTACAATTTATGTATAAAACCCACATGCGTAAACACGACATCAGTAGCTTCCTGTTTCTCCCTGAGTTTCATTTCCCATCATTACCAGGGAAATACATAATCGTGTGAGTGAGAAGATGAAAGAGTATAGTCAGAGTGTGATCAGAGTGTGGACAGAGTGTGGACAGAGTGTGGACAGAGTGTGATCAGAGTGTGGACAGAGTGTGATCAGAGTGTGATCAGAGTGTGATCAGAGTGTGGTGAGAGTGTGGTGAGAGAATAATCAGAGTATGGTCAGTTCATCCATTTCGTTCTCGAGGACTGTGAGAGCATCTCGGTGTGTGAGAAGGTGGTGTGTGGCTTCATCATTGCTCTTCATCTTCTCATCTCTTTTCAGCTCATTTACTAGAGTCCTGATCTCCTCTCGGGCCTCATCCATCACCTGAGTGTGTTCTGTCCACCTGAGGAAGAGTCCTGTACACACACACACACACACACACACACACACACACACACACACACACACACACACACACGTGTATATATAAATAATATATAAAAGAGAAAAATAAAGTATTTAGGATGATAATAATAATAATAATATTTTTATATTAATAATTATGTTTTCTGGAAATATGTTTTAATATTTATATCTGAATTTCAAGTTCTTTTTAATAGTAATATTTATTTATGTATTTAATAAATAAAACATTCCTCTTCAGTAATCCTGGTCAGACTCTAATAAACTGTGATAAACTATTTCATAACTTGTATCTTGTGGAACATGTTCTCAGAAGAATGGAGTTGATTTTTTTCTATAGCGCTTTTCAGAACAGACATTGTCTCAAAGCAGTAAATGGAGACTGAATGTGGAATGAGATGTTGGTCACTGGTCTGGAGCTGAAGCTGTTTGGATCTTCAGCCTCACCCCCTCACACTAATGATATTGAGTGTACTGAAGTGGAGATATTTGGGGGTTTGGTGTCTCACCGGTCCACAGTTGGAGAGACTGCGGCTGCACTGAGGGCCAGATGGCGAGCTGCGTGTGTTCATACAGAGGGTTGATGTAATGCTCTCGCTCAGAACACTGCATCAGGAACCACAACAAACAGTGTGTGTTTTCCTTCACGTGGAAAGTGTGTCTGAAACAGAGACAAGACCCAAAATCCAGTACAAACATAGACCTGTGTGTATCCAGTGTATATAAGGGGGTATAGGTGTGTGTGTGTGTGTGTGTGTGTGTGTGTGTATAAAGTTGTATGTGTGTGTGTATATGTGGGTGTGTGTATGAAGCTGTGTGGAGGTGTGATGTGTGTGTGTGTGTATAAAGGTGTGTGTATGTGTTTTGTATGTGTGTGTATGTATGGAGGTGTGTGTGTGTGCATATGGATGTGTGTGCGTGTATGGATGTGCATGTATGGATGTGTGTGTGTATGAAGGTGTGTGTGTGTGTGTGTGTGTGTGTGTGTATATATATATACAGGGAGTGCAGAATTATTAGGCAAGTTGTATTTTTGAGGATTAATTTTATTTGAGGATTTAATTTGAACAACAACCATGTTCTCAATGAACACAAAAAACTCATTAATATCAAAGCTGAATATTTTTGGAAGTAGTTTTTAGTTTTAGCTATTTTAGGGGGATATCTTGGAGTAAGACAACATGCATAACGAGGATGATGTGGTCAAAATACTCATTTGCCTAATAATTCTGCACTCCCTCTACATATGAATGTGTGTGTGTACGTGTGTGTATGGAGGTGTGTGTGTATATGAAGGTGTGTGTGTGTGTATGTGTGTGTGTGTGTGTGTGTATGGAGGTGTGTGTGTGTATGTGTGTGTGTGTATGGAGGTGTGTGTATGTGCTGTGTGTGAGGTGTTGTGGGCAGGGTGGGGGTATTAGGGAGAGCAGATGGAAGGGTGTGTGTGTGTGTGTGTGTGTGTGTGTGTGTGTGTTTGTGTGTGTGTGTATGGAGGTGTGGTTGTGTATGCAGGTGTGTGTATTTGAAGGTGTGTGTGTGTGTGTGTGTGTATGGAGGTGTGTGTGTATTTGAAGGTGTGTGTGGGTGTATGTGTGTGTATGGAGGTGTGTGTGTATATGTTGTGTGTGTGTGTGTGTGTGTGTGTGTGTGTGTGTGTGTGTGTGTGTGTGTGTGCGAGGTGTGTGAAGTTCTCACCGCTCCTGCTCACTGTTACACAGGAAGGTGCCGTAGTCAGAGGCGTATGCTTCCTGCCCCAGTCTGAGAAGAAGAGCTTCACTGAACTCGAGCGCTAGAGGGAACTGGCGTGAGATCTGCCACACACAGTCCATCAGCAGCAGGAAGGACGGGCACTCGTACTTCAGACGGGCGTGAGAGTACGCCGAGCGAGCGCAGCGCTGCTGAAACGGGTGACCTGCCTGAGACACCGGAGAGAAAACACTTAAACACAGAAGAAAACACGTCCGGTGCTGGAGTGGAAGAACTCCAGTGTCCTGCTCAGAGCCCTGACCTCCTCAACCCTACTGAACACCTCTATAAACTAAAACTGGAGACTCCTTAAATACTCCAACATCAGTGTCTTATCTCACAAGAGCCATCTAGTGGAAAGCCTTCTCAGATCTGTGGAGCTTATTATAGCAGCAAAGGAATAAGATGTTCGACAAGAACATATGAAGAGGAACAGGGGTGCACATATTTTTGTCTACAAAATGCACATTTGCTTTAATTTCATTAGAGGCCATGCACTAGACAGAGATGAAGCTGGAGGAGTCTGAACACTACAACTGTACATGCATGTTGAATTTCAGATCATGACGACTCTGAAGGGATCTTCTGCAACATTACATGTGAAACAGATCTTCACTTCTAGGGAGTGAAGATGTTGGTGTTAATTACTTTTCCAATTTTCTGTTATATTTCTCATGTGATCATTTTCTTCTCCAGTTCATCAAACCTCTTCCAGAATGAGCTCCATGAAGATCTGCTTTCCATGGGTTGGAAGTGTGTGGAAGATCTCCTGCTATAGAGCTCCAAATCGATTGAACACCTTGGGGATGAATGTGAACAGTGACCGCACCCCAGACCTTCTCATCTTCTCACTTACAGTGCATCAGTACCAACCTGTGGCTGAATAAACCTCCAAAAATCTCCGCAAAATCCAGTGGAACATCTTGGCCACATGCAAAACTCTTTCATGGAGCTCAGTTAGGATATGTACTGTTTTATTCTGAAAAGAACTGGATGTTGCTATGGTTACAGTTGTTTATAAGAACTCCTTCCAGCCAATCACAATCCACTCTTCACACCTGAAGTCCTTCCAGCCAATCACAGTCCACTATTCACACCTGAACTCCTTCCAGCCAATCACAATCCACTATTCACACCAGAACTCCTTCCAGCCAATCACAACACAGTATCCACACCAGAACTCCTTCCAGCCAATCACAATCCAGTATCCACACCTGAACTCCTTCCAGCCAATCACAATCCACTATTCACACCTGAACTCCTTTCAGCCAATCACGAATCCAGTATCCACACCAGAACTCCTTCCAGCCAATCACAATCCAGTATCCACACCAGAACTCCTTCCAGCCAATCACAATCCACTATTTACACCAGAACTCCTTCCAGCCAATCACAATCCACTATTCACACCTAAACTCCTTCCAGCCAATCACAATCCAGTATCCACACCAGAACTCCTTCCAGCCAATCACAATCCACTATTCACACCAGAACTCCTTCACCTGAACTCCTTCCAGCCAATCGCAATCCACTATTCACACCTAAACTCCTTCCAGCCAATCACAATCCAGTATCCACACCAGAACTCCTTCCAGCCAATCACAATCCACTATACACACCAGAACTCCTTCCAGCCAATCACAATCTACTATTCACACCTGAACTCCTACCAGCCAATCACGACATTTCATTTTACTTTAACAACACAAGAAATATTGCTCTATTAGACACACACACACACACACACACACACACACACACACACACACCCTCACCTGTACCCACTCTCTCTCCAGAAGTCTGAGGAAACCTCTGAACGTCCTGCAGTCAGGATCTAATATGATCTGAGCAAGTGAGGTCACCAGCAGCGTTGTATCTGTTCCCTCAGAGCCGTGAACCAACACCGAGTGTCCGTCTCTAAAACACCACAACAATTCATCACTGTGTTCTTCTGTTTTACAAATCCAGCACAAGGTGTTCAATCTCACAGCTGATTGGTCAGAAGGTGTTCATTTCCCACATGTTTAAATGATTAATATTTCTCGTTCTGACACTGGTCACTTCTCTAAATATTAATGACAGGGATTTAAATCTGTTTGTGTTGAATTTTTATTTCAACACACAGAAACACACACACACACACCTGTGATGTGTAGCTGCAGTAATATTATCAACACAATCTGACCAATCAGAACGCAGGACAACTATATATTTACATTTGATCATTTTATTCTTTAGGTACATTTGATTGTATGTGTGTATGTTTGTGCACACGTGTGTGTGTGTGTGTGTGTGTGTGTGTGTGTGTGTGTGTGTGTGTGTGTGTGTTTAACCACCTGTGTGTGTCTGTGTTGTGTCTCTACTAATAAAGACTGTGTTGGATTTAACGTTTATTTCTCACTTGAATGTTTTCTTTTCCAGTTCATCAAATTACACAAAGTACACAAACCATGTAGTGGAGTGAAAGTAAAGAGTCAAATATTCCTCCAGTTACACTAAAAGTGTCCCTTTAAACTTTCACTTCAGTAAAAGTACAAAGGTTTTACCCTTCAAATGTACTTAAGTATCCAAAAGTAGTGATTTATTATAACTATAATGTTCCTGTGATCATTTTCCTCACAAGACTCTTCACTTCATCTCCTCAGTTTCTGTGTAAAGACTCGAATGTGACTCTCAGCACACTGATCTATTAATAGAATGAGTTTAAAGACTCAAACACTGATTCATTTCTATTACAATCATCATAAACACAAAAAATAAACGTGTAAATGAGGTCACGTGTGTGGTGGTGAGTTCGAGTCTGGAGTTTCTTCATCATTTATTCCTCTCTAAATGTTCTGCTTGATGTTGAACTGATGCTGAACTGTATGTTGGTGATCAGTAGATTCACCGAGCGGCGATCAGAACACGTGTAAAACAGAGCGTGCGCTCGATCCTGATTGGTGACTCGCTGATTTGACTTTGAAATGTAGTAAAGTTACAGTAAAAATCTTCTGAAATGGAAACACATTACGGTTCATCACTGATTATAAGTTCCATCACGTGCGAAACTCCTCCATGAAGCTCAGCAATGTGATTAGGAAATATCTACGACAGCTCTCTCACTCTGGATCTTACTATGGTTAAAGGTGTTCATGAGCATCTGCTTGTTGTATCAGATCTTGAGAGAGTTGTGGAGCAGGAACAGATCTCACCTCTCTACACACTCGGCCACGAGTCCCGCGGTGGACAGAGCGCTGTGAACATGAGACAGCCACTTCGAGTTCTCCAGCTTACTCAGCCAGCGGTCCATGTTGTGGGACGAGTCTCCACACGCTTCCACCAGCTTTATTAAACTCTCCTGTAATACCTTACCCCTGAAACACACACACACACACACACACACACACACACACACACACACACACACACACACACACTGATCACAGTTGATCCATACTCAACAACTTTTTCACTGCAAAATACATTACAGGATAACATCATACACGCACACACACACACACACACACACACACACGCACACACACGCACACACACGCACACACACGCACACACACACACACCTCTCCATGTGTCTGTGTAATCTCCTCCAGGGTCGGTAGCAGGATTTAGACTCGAACCCTCCGCCGCTCAGCCTGGCGTGCTGGGCGTGCTGGGAAGAGCGCGTATCCACAATGTAACCCAGCTCTGATTGGTCGATTGCCATCTGGAGAAGAAGCTCATCCTCACAACAGCGCTTCTTATTGGCTCCTGTCAGTGGCTGGCTGCTCCGCATGATCACCTGGAATCCAATTAACCAATTAGAGCTTCAATTAACTTTTTGACTTGAAGAGGTGCAGTGTCTCCGGTGTCACCTCATTAACTGTCCGTGTAGAAACATAGCAAAGGTATCTGCACTTCTACTTAAGTAAAGGGTGTGTGGACTTTTGCCACCTCTGGCAAGTACAATGACACCATGTTTGAAGGTCATGGACAGGCCGGACTGGACCATGCTGAAACTGGTTGAAACCTGTTACTTTTGAAAATGTATTTTAAAAACATATATGGAACAGTATACTGTTGTCTGAAGGAGGAGATGGAAAGGAGGAAGACATCTACAAAGACAGCAGGGAAAGGAGAAGTGGAGGAGAAGTGGAGGTTCGGGTTGGTACTTTAAATGTTGGTACTATGACTGGTAAAGAGAGAGAGGGAGCTGATATGATGGAGAGGAGAAACCGGTCTTTGAGAACAAGGGAGATGTGCAGATCTGCAGTAACTACAGGAGAATAAAGTTGATCAGTCACACCATGAAGTTATGGAAAAGAGTAGTGGAAGCCAGGCTGAGAGAAGAGGTGACCATCTGTGAGCAACAGTATGGTTTCATGACGAGGAAGAGCACCACAGACGCATTATTTGCTGTGAGAATGTTGATGGAGAAGTATAGAGAAGGTCAGAAGAAATTGCATTGTGTGTTTGTGGATTTAGAGAAAGCGTACGACAGGGTGGAGAGAGGAGTTGTGGTACTGTATGAGGAAGTCTGGTGTGTCAGAAAAGTATGTGAGGGTGGTGCAGGACATGTATGAGGACAGTGTGACAGCAGTGAAGTGTGCATTAGGAACGACTGACTGGTTCAAGGTGGAGGTTGGACTTCATCAAGGATCGGCTCTGAGCCCTTTCCTGTTTGCAGTGCAGTGGTGATGGACAGGTTGAAGGACAAGGTCAGACAGGAGTCTCCATGGACTATGATGTTTGCGGATGATATTGTGATTTGTGGTGAGAGTAGGGAGCAGGTGGAGAAGATCCTGGAGCGGTGGACGTACCCGCTGGAGACCAGGGGAATGAAAGTCAGTAGGAGTAAGACAGAGTACACCTGTGTGAATGAGAGGAAGGGCAGTGGAGTGGTGCGGTTGCAGGGAGAAGAGGTGGAGAAGGTGGAGGAGTTCAGGTACCTGGGGTCAACAGTGTAAAGTAATGGAGAGTGTGTTAGAGAAGTGAAGAAAAGAGTGCAGGCAGGGTGGAGTGGGTGGAGAAGAGTGATATCAGGAGTGATTTGTGATAGAAGAGTATCTGTGAGAGTGAAAGGGAAAGTTTAAAGGACTGTGGTGAGACCTGAGATGTTGTATGGATTAGAGACAGTGGCATTGAGTAAAAGACAGGAGGTGGAGCTGGAGGTAGCAGAGCTGAAGATGTTGAGATGTTCGTTGGGAGTGATGACGATGGACAGGATTAGAAATGAGTTTATTAAAGGGGCCGCGCATGTAGGACGTTTTGGAGACAAGGTGCAGGAGGAACATGTGCAGAGGAGGGACATGGTGTATATCAGTAGAAGAATGCTGAGGATGGAGACACCAGGAAGGAGGAAAAGAGGAAGACCAAGGAGGAGGTTTATGGATGTGGTGAGGGAAGACATGCAGGTAGTTGGTGTGAAAGAGGCAGATGTAGAGGACAGGGGAGGGCGGTATGTAGAGGGATGATCCACTGTGGTGCCAAACAAATGGGAGAAGCTGAAAAAAGAAGAAGAAGAAGAAGAAGAAGAACTTTCTCCTACACAATTTGCTAGGAATTTTAGGATTTTATATTGGGATTATGTTTAAGATATTTTAAGATAACCCCAATCAGAGATAGTTAACTAATTAAAACAAAATCTTGCAAAATAGCAAACTAAACCCGCACACTAACGATGGAAATTCTTAAATTAATTCTAATGTCTGTAAAAAAATAAACATAGTAGAAAGAAAATTGAGTAAATAAAAAAGACATGCAAATTGGAAGGCTGCAGAGTATCTGTTCCTGTAGGGTATGACTCGGTTTAGTAGTAGTAGTAATAATAATAATAATAATAATAATACAATTTTGAATGGCCTCACATTCAGTTTTTAAAACCACACATATACATATACATATACATATAAATTTTAAAGGCATAAAACAATTTATAATACATTTGTGTTTGTGCTTAATTGTGTTTACGCTACGGAATCACAGAACTGTTTTACTGTAAAGTTCTTAAAATTAAAATTTGGAAATTTTCAGTTTTTGACCATAGGTGGCCAGTGTTACATATTTAGGGGAATTAAGGCGAGGTCCTGAAGATAAAGTCTCATGAAAAATTTACCAAGCATACATCCAATCACCATCTTTCCTGCATTTGACAATCTTATGAGTGAACAGCTTTAAATATCAAATATTATTTTATTTAGATAGGCCTCAAGATGATATTAGCCAAATTTGGAGAAGATTCGACTAAAAATATGGAGAAGTATCAATTATGTAATTTAATTGGAAGAATCACATGAAGTAAGAACAGAAACAGATCTCTGCAAATCAGCAAAATGTTACGTTTCCCATGTGATAAACACCACTGTGATGGAGACCTTAAATAAAAATGTCTTCATTGGAGTCTCTATCAAACGAAGGTCTTTACACCCTAAAAATAAAAGAAAACAAACATATTAGTATTTTAAATTCAAAGCTCAGTCAAGGAGAAAAAAACACTTAATAATTAACTTAATCTGCAGTCAGTATCTTTATAGAAATCGGATCAGATTATTTACATGTGAATATGTTGAACTCGTTGTATAACACTCCTGTCACCTACCAGGTATATAGTAATGTAGATAAATGTATAGTGACAATG
The DNA here is from genome assembly GCA_024362625.1 of Silurus asotus. Lineage (NCBI taxonomy): Eukaryota > Metazoa > Chordata > Actinopteri > Siluriformes > Siluridae > Silurus > Silurus asotus. The sequence goes on from MU551730.1 coordinate 249,293, forward strand.
TATAAATATTTATATTCCTAATCTATTATTTTTGTTAACAATTATTTCTGAGACACTGTTAAAAGCACAATACAAACACAAGTGAACTGTATGTTTTACATGTTGGTCTGAATGAACCCACCTCAGGTTCTGTAGTTTGTAATGTTTATCATCTTTAAGGCTGAAGAGCAGCTCATGTCCCGAGTCTCCTACATTGTTAAAATATAAATCCAAGTCTCTCAGGTGTGAGGGATTTGATTTTAGAGCTGAAGTCAGAGCAGCACAGCCTTCATCTGAGACATCACAATACCACAACCTGCAGAGAGACAATAACACAATTCAATTCAATTCATTTCATTTTTATTTGTATAGCGTTTTTAACAATGAACATTGTCTCAAAGCAGCTTTACACAGATAATGTGGTGATTAAACGTTCCTTCTTAATCATTGATCCAATTAATTTAGGGCACTTCTCCCCTAAACAAAGAGGTCATTGAGAGGAGACGCTGCAGAATCGGCGGGACTTCGCTCACTGATTGACGCTGCGCTGCAGGTCTTTTTCACACACGGGGATTTGGGGAGTGTTTATAATGATGACCACACTGAGAGAGACGCCCTCAAAACACCTCATTAATGTTCCTCCTTCAATACAGACTCCACCTGTGTGTTCTACACACACACACACACACACACACACACACACATATACACACATATACACACGTACACACACGTACACACACATATACACACACATACACACACACACACACACACACACACACACACACACATTCTCATGAAGGAGAATGCTTTAATTTTAATTTTCTCTTCTTATAGTGATCAAATCTGGAGCGTATGATTGGTCCGGGAATGATTAAAATGCAAAATGCTGCGATCTGATTGGTCGAGTATTTGGATTAATCCTGATTGCACAGTAAACAACGTGTACCTCGATGGAGCTGGCGATGTTCAGGCACTCCTCCATGCCAGGAATGTCGAGCTGGAGGACACGCAGATCCTTACACTTGATCACGATGCTTCCGGACGACCCGCTTGTTCTGCACACACACACACACACACACACACACACACACACACACACACACACACAGGTGTTATATTAAATCTAATTTTTCTCTACAAAAAGAACGCTAAGAAGGTACGAGGAGGCGCTGAAGCAGACTGACTCTTGTGTCGTCCAGGAAGTTTGAAACTTTCCTGCATTTCTCGACACCCGAACGCAAAAAGCTAAAGGAGAAGGAACAGGTTCAGCTCATAGTTCAACACCACGTGAGGTGTGGACAAACACACCAGCTTCTGCACACACATGGCCAAAGCAATACACATAATTATTTGTTTTATTATTATACAGAGGAGCACAGGGAAAGGTAAAGGGTCGATTTTGGAACGAGGAGTTGGTGACCCTGGTGTGTGGGTAGATGTTTGGAACCCCATGTTTTTAGTTCTAATGGAGCAGTAGAGTGGTGCACAACATGCGTTCACTGTTTATAAGAATAACCAGTAAGGACATTACGATGGTGTCCCGTCTGCTCGCATGGTTAAAACGCAAGTCATTTTGTAGAAACAGCTCAACACCGGGCAGATGATGAGCTCCAACAGCCTCGATATTCTTTGGTGTGCGGAATTCTTGGAGGTCTTCTTTTTCAAGATGAACCAGTTCTTTTATTAGCAGATGAGATGTGATCATGACGTCAGACAGATACTGACACTGAAATTCCCTTTGTGCAGCACTCACACTATCACCATTCTTATAAACAGTGAGCGTTCATTGTGCACTACGCCACTGATCCATTAGAACCACCAGCAAGGAGTTTGAAATGAGCTCACACGGGTTCCATACAATCACAAACACCCAGGGGTCAAAAACTCAGAGGTCCAAAACGTCCTGTTTCTCCAAATACCCTGTATATAAACAACTATTAAAAATATAACGCAACAGAAAGACAGAGCAGGAGAAATGCAATACAAGGTAAATGCAGGTGGAATATGAAAGGGGCTTGGGAGCGAGCCCTGAGGAACGCCGTGCGTAACATAGACACAGGAACGTCATGAATAAACAAACAAACAAACAGAAAATGTAAACAGAAAATGTGTGTGTGTGTGTGTGTGTGTGTGTGTGTGTGTGTGTGTGTGTGTGTGTGTGTG
>MU551730.1:253940-266875 GCA_024362625.1 Silurus asotus
ACACAAGAGGAAGGAAGTGAAAAGTGTCACAAGCTTTCTGCAGAACTGCAGCTCTCACACCACACTGTAGTTTACACGTGGAGGTAACAGTTCGGGGTAAACACCTTCACTACAAGTGTGTGTCCAAAACGTTGTGTGAAGGGTGAACAGTCTGGAGAAGAAGCACACACACAGCTGGAGAAGTTGTGTGTCCCAATACTTTTGATATGTTCACTTGGAGATTGTGGGTGTAGTTACAGGAAGTGAGTGAGCTGATGTGGTACAGAAACCAAGATGGAAAAAAAACTCAAAAAGTATGTTCCACTGATGATGATGGTGATGATGATGATGATGATGATGATGAGACTGTGGTCCAGACCCTTCAGGATTGCGTTGCAGTCATCCAGTCTTGGAGCACCTGAAGAAACACCTGAGCAACCTGTGTGGACAGAATCAGTGAAGTTCCTCTGAGGAGAAATTGGTAATGGCACATCAGCAGATGTGTGAAGAGAAGGAGACTTGATGGTCCATGGGTCCCGCCAAGGTTGCTGAAGGTGAGCTCAGAGATATATCTATAGAGATCACAAGCTCTTGAAATGCAGATGAATCACCTGGGATGTGCAGCAGTTCAGTTTGACTGGGATTGAACTTCTGCCGTTGTGCTACCTGGTGCGTTTGTGCTTGATGTCAGATGAGATATCTTCTATATAGGGGTTTAATGTGGATTACAGAGACTGGGGGTCTTCTTGGTGGGCTTTGCAGTGTGACCAGGAGCAATGACATAATGATTGAAACATGTCCAGGAACCTGAAGCTTTTCAGTGCAAACCTTTTATTTTTTGTGACTCCATTTTCCAGCCATCATCACAGCCTTCAAACATGGCAGCCTTGGACTACAATTCCCACAACTACCCATCTACTGATTGAGCACAGTACACACACACACACACACACACACACACACACACACACACACACACACACACACACACACACAGCCCTGTTTAAAGAGACTTTGATACCACCACATAGCAGTGAAGAATACACTCAGATGTCCCTGTGCTCTTGTTGTATGTTGTTTTTGTATCACTTTTCTTTCTACGTTATCTGAGCCTCGTTATCCTGTTTGCTGATCTGACCTTTCCTCTAGATCTTTGAAGGCGATTCCTCCACAGATTCTATTTTAACACATGAGCGTGCAGGAAACTGGAAACACAAACTTGCAGTGAAGAACGTTTCGCATTTCACTGTTTTCCTAAGTACACGTTCGTCCTGGATGGATTGGAAGATCTTCTGAAATAGAGCTCATTGAACACCTTTGGCATGAATGTGAAGTCTTCTCACTTCACCTGACTTTACTAACACCATGGTGGCTGCATACATTCGCACAAAATCTGGTGGAACATCTTTCCAGAAGAGAGGAGCTCATTATAACAGCAAATAGGGCCTAAATGTGGAATGGGATTCTCAGTAGAAAAAAAGCACATAGCAATCTTGTGGTCAGGTGGTCAGGAGTGTATATTTAGGTTGTTCATGTGCAATGTCCAGCTGATAAGAACTTCAGCAGGAGGGATTATAATGGATCAGTCAGGGCCTGGGAGCAGAATAGGGACAGGGATCCTTTTGGCTGTGTATAAAAAGTAAACCACGAAAAAAAAGGGTAAATACAGAAAAAAGCACAAAATATAGTTTATCTAAAGTCCAGATGTCTAAAATCCAGTGTGAATTATTCTACTTTTTATTAGAATCAAATTTGAATTATAATCAACTCTAATGTCTTACAGGGCTGGCAAAACAACCTGGGGAACAGTGACCTCTAGTGGACAAAATACAGCACAACACAAGTCCTGTCGCAACAAGTGCACTGTCTGGCTAAAAAACATCCCACCTGTATGGAAGTAAAGTAAATTAAGAGCTCCTCAGTGATGAACTGTTGTGAAAAAGATGTTCCTCTGTTTCAGAAACTTCAAATGATCTTATCATCAAGCAAAGAAAACAGCAATGGAGATCACTGAAACTACTTCCACTGGGTAAAGAAGTGTCTAAGACATTATTAAAACCTGGTGGAATAGTGGTGACCATCAGATTCCAGCTGGGAAAAAAAATCCTATTGCATGATGGAGATAGAAGATCACATAAATGTGCTCCACAAAATAACCGTTTAATAGCAAAAGTCAGAACATAGTTCTTAATTTCTTTTTATTTATATCGTGTTTACTGTACAAAGACCTATTGATGGTTATATTCATGGTTATATATGATGTATTTAGTAAGAAATACTGCTCATTTATCCTCAGAGAAGTGGTGCTTAAGGAAGATCTATGCATCGTGACCTTCTGTAGGTCACAAAGTACAAAATACATTGAGGCCACACTGAAGAAGAAGAATGTGCAAATTATATATATATTTAAAGAAATGATTTCATTGCCCTGTATGTGACTATGTAAAGCGTATGTGGGAAGCAGAAGCTCAGTGGTTAAGACATTAGACTTATGACTGAAAGGATGTGAGTTCAAATCCCAGCACCACCAAGTTTCCCCTGCTGGGCCCCAGAGCAAGGCCCTTAACTCTCAAGTGCTCAGTTGTATAAATAAGGTATTTGTAAGTCACTCTGGATAAAGTCGTCTGCTGTATTTAATCCTTTTCCGTTTCTATTTCTTCCACTCTTTCCCCTGTAAGCGAGACCTTTAACCCTCATCTCCAGATCACTGCATCGGCTAGAAATGTATTCCCATCTCCCTTCACTAGTCCATTCACTGGAAAAATAGGGGAAACTTGTCAAGGCAGTTAGGGAGTGGCTTTAACATGGCCAACGCAAGAATTTCCCTAAAGCCTACATCAGTTTTCCAAAGCTGTCAGAAGATTAGGCAAATAAAAGACGAGGGCTGAAGCTGCAGCTCACACAACAAGCTTCCTCCTAATCTGCTCATTTCACAGCTTATTTCTACCAAAACATCACTATTGGACCTTAAATCAACAAATTCTGCACTCATGCTGTAGATGTGATATTATTACTATTATAAAATAATTATTTCATTACATTTACTGTGATCTCATTTATACACTGGGTTAAGGGCCTTGTTCAGGGGCCCTGCAGAGACACCCGGGTGGGGCTGGGATTTAAACTCTAACCCTAACCCTTTGGATTTCTCTTTAGACTGCAGCAGTTTACCAACAATTATAATTCCAATCGTTTTTATTTTGTGTGTGTGTGTGTGTGGGTGTGTGTGTGGGTGTGTGTGTGTGTGTGTGGGTGTGTGTGTGTGTGTGTGTGTGTGTGTGAGTGTGTGTGTGTGAGTTTCAGTTCTGATTGATGGGAGGAGTTTGTGTGTTTGTGAGGAGTGTGTGAGGGGTGTGTGAGGAGTGTGTGAGGTGTGTGTGGGGTGGGGGTGTGTGAGGTGTGTGTGAGGTCGGTGCAGTTCCCAAACCAAACAGTGATGCAGCTGTTTAGGATGCTCTTGATGGTCCCTCTGTAGAACATGGTCAAGAAGGGGGTTTGGTTTCCTCAGACTTCTGAGAACCCTATTTCAACCTCCTCTCTGTATGCTGACTCATTGTTTTTGCTGATTAGACCCACCACGGTCGTTTCATCTGTAAACTTGATGATGTGGTTCCAGCTGTGCATTGCTACACAGTCGTGAGTCAGCAGAGTGCACAGCAGTGGGCTGAGCACACAGCCCTGAGGGGCTCCAGTGCTTAGTGTGGTGGTGCTGGAGATGCTGTTTCCAATCTGGTCTGTCTGAGGTCTCCCAGTCAAGAAGTCCAGGATCTCAGGGAGATGTTAAAGATGTCATTAAAGACATCTAAAAGCTGTTTTGCACATTCCCTGAGCATCTTGCCAGGAACGTTGTCTGGTCCAGCAGACAACGTCAGGGTTAACTCTAAATAGAGTTTTCTTCACTTCAGCTGTGGTTACACAGAGCTACTGGTCCCTGGGAGGAAGAGGGGTCTTCCTATCTCCACACTGTTCTGCACTTTAAACCAGGCATAGAAGTCTTTCAGCGCATCTGGGAGAAAGGCAACACTGTCAGAAGCAGGTGAAGTTGTCATGTAGTTCATGATCGCCATGCGCCGGGTGTCTACACTGTCCTGGAATCGACTGTGGATTCTCTTGGTGTGTGCACTTTACCTCTCTGATGGCATGGCACAGTTTGGCCCTTGCTGTTCTTAAGGCCGTGTTGTCCCCTGATTTGAAGACGGAGACTATTTTTTTCCAGCAGCACATGCACTTTTGCGGTCATCCATGGATTCTGGTTGGAGCATATAGTGATCATCTTGGAGATGGTCACATCATCAACACACTTGCTGATGTAGCTGGTCACTGATTATGTGAACTTCTTCAAGTTGATGGAATTGCCGTTGGTTGCAGCCTCCCTAAGCATGTCCGAGATTGCAGCCATACCCACCAGGCTGAGAATGCCACGTGGCCTGTCTGCCATGCCGAGGATGCTGTTCCTACACTTGCTTGTATTATGTAGATACCTAGAAGAATTTATTATGAAGAATGGTTTAAATTACTTGACAAAGAATTTAAGGGGTAAAATTGGACTACAAATTCTTCAGATACCAATTTGTTTGAGCATCAGTGGGATGTGCTGAATAAAATGTGTTTTTGCCTCCAGTTTTTCCAATCCGTTTTTGACTGAAGTAATTCTTCCACTGGTAGAAAATGCATAAAATAATCTAAGGTTTGGAGAGGAAGTTCTGTCCTGTCAACTCTAAATGATGCATCACACTGCAGTTCAGAGGTCAACCTGACAGCAAAGAGTTGCAGTAGTCCGACAAGAACATGTCACATTACAACATGTGAAAGAAAGACGATAGACTATGGTTACCTTAAAGTTGTATAGAGTATAGAGTGAGAAAAGGAGAGGACCAAGTACCGAGCCTTGTGGGATGCATACCATTGAGCTACTTTCTGATTATTCTGGTTATTTGTGCCCACCTGAAATCACCTAGAGAACAGGGATGTCAACTTCGACATCTTAACACACAAACACACACACACACACACACACACACACACACACACACACACACACACACACACACACACACACACACACCACTCTAGAATATAAAGAAAACAAACATCATAATGGAGCTGGTGGTGATCCACTCAAAACAACAGTTCTTTGACCTAGAACAACCTTTTCTGCCCTCAAAATGAAATTCACATCTTTAAATAATTTTAAATGTAAATGGAGCAGAACATTTATATCTGAAGGATCACGAGATTCACCTTTGACCTGTTTTAGAGAACTGGTTGATTATCGGTTGATCTGATGTCGTTCACTCGCCTTCATCAGTGACCTTCAACATTCATCTACACAATTCATCAATTCAACACATTTACACAATAAAAGTTTAGTAGAAAGTTTAGATGAAAGATTCTGACGACTGGTTTAATCATTTTATATTTAATGACGTTCACAATGAACTGATGCTGAGATGTTTTTGGAGGTTAAAACTGTTCAGGTGAAACCAGTAGAATTTATTTTATTCATCGTGAACATAAACAACTGATACTGTAGGAAACAGCAGACACTCGTACACAATCCATTTAATGATGTACAAAAGAATTCATAATTTGATCAAAACAACGAGAAAAGTTCTTATGATCAGCACAAATGAGTACATGATGTGGAAGAACATGTAGTTTTGAGAATTTTATCTCTGATCTGAGAAACGCTCCAAAGATACTGAGAAGAAAAAAACCTCTAAATAAATAAATCTTTTTGTTATGTGTTGTTTGTAATAATTAAAGGTACTACAGAGAGCTGTAAAGAGACTGACAGGCTTTTTGGGTAAAGAAATTCAAATTAATGCACATTTTCTGCACTTGCATGTAGTTTGCATTGTTTGTTCCCTCGGTTTGCCGATTGCGGTTTTGCATTTTGATTTGTCTGCTGCGGTCACCAGTAATTTGATTTCAGAAGAACCTCCAGAGCCGAGTTCAAACATTCCAAAGTGAGGTATGATGGCTGTTCTCTCCATCCTTCTCCTGCTGGCTCTAACAGATGTTTCCACAGGGCTCTTCTACAAGAAACACGTTTTTTACAGTACACAACTGACCTGGACCGACGCCCAGGCGTACTGCAGAAAGAATTATATCGATCTGTCAATTCTCGACACACAACTGGAATTCGACAGTTTCGTCACTTTGACAGCGGCTCAAAAATCTGAAAGTTGCTGGATCGGCCTTAATAAAGCTCCCAGTGAGACGCAGTTCACACAGTGGTGTAGTGGTAAAGTACTGGATTTTACAAAATGGAAAAGTGGGCAACCTGACCATACTGACACCGAACACTGTGCATTTACCAGCAATAATCAGTGGGAAAATGTGGACTGTGGCAAAAATATGAAGTCTTTCTGCTACACTTGGTCTCCTGAGATGATTGTGGTGAAGAAGATGATGAGCTGGGACGAGGCTTTGATGCACTGCAGAACGCACTACACCGACCTGCTGAGCCTTACCTCAGAAACAGATTACTTTATGGTCAATAGCAGAATTACGGATATTCAGACTCCCACTTTCTGGACCGGTCTACGCTTCCTGAATGGATCATGGTTCTGGGTGAACCAGGAGTCTCTGCTGATCCCGCCTTCCATGCCTTTATGCCCTGCCAAGCCTTTCCAATGTGGAGCGAGAAACGTTGAGACTGGCGTCTGGGAAAATAGAGACTGTGAGGAGAAAATGAACTTTATTTGCTACTTTAGTAGCAAAATTTGGTAAGTGACTCGATTGAAATATCTGTGAAATAAGATCTTTCATGAATTACATCAAAATCTGATGCTAATAAAAACATTCTTTCTCTAGAATTAACTTCAGCTAGAAGCCGTTCCACTGCAATCAAAACCTACAGAAGATAAGCATCAGTGAAGCAGCTTGTAATATTGTCAACTGAATTACATGAACATCAGAACTGTTGCTTCAATGGTCAATATTCAATCTTTTAATAGTTTTTCTCAGTTGCTTTCGAGTGTTTCTCATTTTTAATCATTATAATCCAAATCATAGTTTATATCTAAAAAATAAGACATTGTAATGCATAATAAAGTAATAATAATAATAATAATAATAATAATAATAATAATAATAATAATAATAATAACAGTCTTGCTGAAAAAAAACTTCAGTGAACAAACAGTAGAAAAATAAACCCAACAATTTTTCCAATTACTTCCTTTTTTCTGAAGAATTGTTCCTAATAATAATAATAATAATAATAATAATAATAATAATAATAATAATAATAATAATAATAATAATAATAATAATAATAATAATAATAATAATAATAATAATAATAATAATAATAATAATAATAATAATAATAATAATAATAATAATAATAATAATAATAATAACAGTCTTGCTGAAAAAAAACTTCAGTGAACAAACAGTAGAAAAATAAACCCAACAATTTTTCCAATTACTTCCTTTTTTCTGCAGAATTGTTCCCATGTGCTTTTATACGTTTTATATATTAATTTATATATATATATATAACCTTCAAGCAATTACTTTTCTCTGTCATTTACTAAAGTACCAATGATATTTATATATAAATATATATTTGGTCAGATCCTTTTATGATCCCAGAACCTGAGAACTGCCATGCAACAAAACAATAAACTTTCTAATCTAAGGAGAAAATCTCTTTAATCTGAGGAGAAAATCTCTTTAATCTGAGGAGAGAATCTCTTTAATCTGAGGAGAGAATCTCTTTAATCTGAGGAGAAAATCTCTTTAATTTGAGGAGAGAATCTCTTTGATCTGAGGAGAGAATCTCTTTGATCTGAGGAGAGGATCTCTTTAATCTGAGGAGAAAATCTCTTTAATCTGAGGAGAGAATCTCTTTAATCTGAGGAGAGGATCTCTATGATCTGAGGAAAGGATCTCTTTGATCTGAGGAGAAAATCTCTTTAATCTGAGGAGCCACCTGCTCACCCATCCTTGAGCCCCCTTTGTCCCTCCTGGGGCGATGACCAGGTCAGGAGACAGAAGTTCCCAGAATTCAAGCTACTTTACTTGCATAATGTAATAATTACAGTTTATTAATGTTTGCATTTTACCTTCACATGTTTGGTATCATTTTAAAGATCTTAGTGTGATTGGAAATATGATCTCAATCCCATATCAGTAGAACAGACTTCAGGTTTGGGGAAATTCTGTCCTACTGACATAAAAGTTGCCCCAGAGAAGATCCTTACCAGGTGTTTGTTTTACACTGGATGATATTTGTTTTTTTAGGTCACCTCCTGTCCCAAGAAAGGGTTTGCAAATCTTTTATCACTTTGAATTTACGGGTGTTTGCGATGGTTTGGGTATTTAAGGAAATTTGGTCAAACACTCAGGGGAGCATTCGATAGTCAGAACTTTCCTCACAGTCTCTGTGTGTCTCCATCGTCAAGTACAGTTACAGTAACTCTTTAACATTTCTTTAGTAAACTGTATTGCTTAATTATTTGTTTTTTTGCTGATCATGTTGTGTAACTTTCTTCTTTTATTTGTTTTAGATGTGACATTTGTTTATTGATTATTGCAAATAAATGTAAAATTCTTGATTAACTCTGAAATTTCCTGAAATCATTTATATCTGGTTGATAATGTAGTCTGGTGTTACCACAAATCTGTGATCAGGATAATACAAACTGAAGGCTCATGAACAGATGGAGCATAGAGCACAACGTCTGGGATCTTCTGATTTCTGACTATCTCTGACTTTAGCAAGTTATAACCAAGTGGCTACATACAGTATTCTTTATCAATGAGCAGCATCGAGCAGATACTTAAAGAATATTACTTTACTGTTATATCCTCTGACTAAGATTCAGACTGACCACTGTGCCTCCGTGAGCAGGTATCGTTCAAGAACAAGGCTCCAAACCAGTGGATTCCGTCGTTGGGCCATGTGTTGGGAACCCTAGATGTATATGAATGATAGATATTGCAATAGTTGTAAGTCGCTCTGGATACGAGCGTCTGCCAAATACCGTAAATGTAAATGTAGGAAGAATTTAATATGGAGGCGGAAACAAGGAAAACAACAAGCGAACACTAAAAGGATCACACACACACACACACACACACACACACACACACACACACACACACACACACACACACATAGTGAATAGTGAATAGTGAATTATACAGATAGATGCAAACTCTGTCCATCCCAGGTTGGTAAAAGGGGATAGTGGCATCAACCAAATGTCACCTTAAAGGATTTTCTATCATTGCAAAGATGCACATACTGCTGGTTTTCCTGGCTGAGTTAGAAGATCACTGCAGAGCTCTAGGTTGAGTGTCAAGTCATGAAGCTTTTATTGTCATTTCAAGTAAATAGTGAATAGTGAATAGTGTATTATACAGATAGATGCAAACTCTGTCCATCCCAGGTTGGTAAAAGGGGATAGTGGCATCAACCAAATGTCACCTTAAAGGATTTTCTATCATTGCAAAGATGCACATACTGCTGGTTTTCCTGGCTGAGTTAGAAGATCACTGCAGAGCTCTAGGTTGAGTGTCAAGTCATGAAGCTTTTATTGTCATTTCAACCATATATATCTGACGCAGTACACAGTGAAATAAAACAACGTTCCTCCTGAACCCTGGTGCTACATACAAAAACAAACACAGGGTTAAGGACTAGTAAGTGTCCTCGCATAAAGTGCATCGTGTGCAACCTGGTGCAAAACAGTGCAAACACAACACAAGACAAAAGTACACAAAATAGTGCCACCAGTAAACCGGTTGTATATTACACACTGCAGTGTGTAAAAGAGAAAAGTGAACATTGTAATTAACTCGAATGTAAATTGTTTGGCTGTTTGCGGAGTGGCAGAGTGAAGTTGCAGAGTAAACTTCGCTATAAATGATGAGTATATAAGAGACTGGATTTCTTCAAATAAAAAACAAAACAGTGCACAGATATTCCAGACTTGTCTGTATTATTCTATATCTAATTTATTATTATTATCACTGGACTCCATCATGTTGCATCCTGGGATTGTGAGACACACCAGACATGCCAGTAGGTTTGGACTGGAATGAGAGTGTGAATACTGCGTAGTACACGGTGCAGGGTGGGTTCTTGCCTCACACCACATCCCCCCCAGGATAGTTCCTGCATCCTCCCTGACCCTGAGTCACTGCTACTCCAACAAACTCATTTTTCTCATGACAGCAGTGAAACAGCAGGATAATGCTGTGTGAATATTCGTTTAATCTCTGTGTTTAATTCCATATATAATAGTACTGTGTGTGTTTGTGTGTGTGTGTGTGTGTGTGTGTGTGTGTGTGTGTGTGTGTGTGTGTGTTGTTATCACCTCACTTTTGCAATTTCCATCAAATATTTCAGGAGGATTAAACCCAAAGTTCAGCATGATTTTGAGAAGAATGTGGTAATTGCCTGAAAAAGTAGCCTGAGACCCTTACTGTAATTCCAAACGCTCACCAGCAGATGGAGACAAAAACAACAACAACAACTAGCGCGCTTACCATTACTAGTTCCTTAGATTTTATTTCCACCTAGTGGCTGAAAATGAAATTACTATAATTATACGTCTTTAGACAGGAAACATGATATTAAAGATTTTTCTATTAGAATTTGTCTGGTATATTAATAGTGTGTGCATTATAATAACATAGATAATTATTATCATAATTTGTTTATTACCACTTTAATGTATTGACAGCGTCTATTTAGGTTATATTCAGTGTAATTTTACTTATTTAACATTTAATTTACATGAAGTTGTGGGAATTGTGTCGTTATAGTAACAGCATGCACAGGTACTCATATAACATACATGGTGTTTGGAGCATGTGGCCTGCCCATAGAGACAAAACTGTGTTTTAGGAATAATTGTATAAAAGCTGTGTATTGCCTGGTACACTCCAGTAGAGGAGGAAAGTGATGAAGTACAAATTCTTTGTTGATGTTCTTCAGTTGATTTTTCTGGTGTCAGTTCTTTACTTCACTTTAAATTTTTACTTTCACTCAATACATTCTTACACAAATATCTGTACTTTCTACTTCTTACATTTTCAAAACAGACTCGTTACATTAGTTTTATTTTGGTGACATTCTCATAGTGACGTTCTTCTCATTGCGTCATTTTCAACCTGTTTCCTGTCATTGAGCTGCTTTTTCAATCCACTGGAGTATCATTTCCTCTTACACACCACAGATGTAGACTAGATTCTGAAGCTCACAGTGAGCAGGCAGAAGGCAGTAAGAAGTCTGGGGTTAACGTGGATGAGACAGAGGGAGTCAGTGATGAGAATATGACTGAAAACAGAGACATTCCTGATCACCTGATCATCATCATCATCTTTTCTCTGCTTGTGTTCTATATGGTGGATCTTCAGACTAATACATTCATTAGTGAACAACATTAACATTTCTGTTTGACCTTCTTCTTCTTCTTTCGGCTGCTCCCATTAGGGGGCGCCACAGCGGATCATCCGTCTCCATACCACCCTGTCCTCTACATCTGCCTCTTTCACACCAACTACCTGCATGTCTTCCCTCACCACATCCATAAACCTCCTCCTTGGTCTTCCTCTTTTCCTCCTACCTGGTGGCTCCATCCTCAGCATTCTCCTACTGATATACTCCATGTCCCTCCTCTGCACATGTCCAAACCATCGCAATCTCACCTCCCTCACCTTGTCACCAAAACGTCCTACATGCACTGTCCCTCTAATAAACTCATTTCTAATCTTGTCCATCGTCGTCACTCCCAACGAACATCTCAACATCTTCAGCTCTGCTACCTCCAGCTCCACCTCCTGTCTTTTACTCAATGCCACTGTCTCTAATCCATACAACATCTCAGGTCTCACCACAGTCCTATAAACTTTCCCTTTCACTCTCACAGATACTCTTCTATCACAAATCACTCCTGCTATCACTCTCCTCCACCCACTCCACCCTCTCCATTACTTTGCACTGTTGACCCCAGGTACCTGAACTCCTCCACCTCTTCTCCCTGCAACCGCACCCCTCCACTGCCCTCTCTCTCATTCACACACATGTACTCTGTCTTACTCCTACTGACTTTCATTTCCCTTCCCTCCAGCGTGTACCTCCACCTCTCCAGGCTCTTCTCAACCGGCTCCTTACTCTCACCACTAATCACAATATCATCTGCAAACATCATAGTCCATGGAGACTCCTGTCTGACCTTGTCCGTCAACCTGTCCATCAGCACGGCAAACAGGAAAGGGCTCAGGGCCGATCTTTGATGCAGTCCAACCTTCACTCTGAACCAGTCTGTTGTTCCTACTGCACACTTCACTGCTGTCACACTGCCCTCATACATGTCCTGCACCACCCTCACATACTTCTCTGACACACCTGACTTCCTCATACAATACCACAACTCCTCTCTCCACCCTGTCGTACGCTTTCTCTAAATCCACAAACACACAATGCAGCTCCTTCTGACCTTCTCTATACTTCTCCATCAACATTCTCAAAGCAAATAAGGCGTCTGCGGTGCTCTTCCTTAGCATGAAACCATACTGCTGCTCACAGATGGTCACCTCTTCTCTCAGCCTGGCTTCCACTACTCTTTCCCATAACTTCATGGTGTGACTGATCAACTTAATTCCCCTGTAATCAATCCCAATTCGGTTTTGCCAACCTCTTTCCCCTAATGCTCTCCTGCTCTTCCTCATTCCACCAACACATCTCCTTGTCTTACTTTCTATTTCCAGATGTCACACCAAGTACTTTTCTAGCTGCCTTCTTTATCACTCCTGCAGTAGTTCCCCAATAATCCAACACCTCTTCACCACCACTGAGCTCCTGTCTGACCTGTTCCCTGAACCTCACACTACACTCTTCCTCCTTCAGTTTCCACCATCTTATTCTTCTTTCAGTACTCACTCTCCTCCTCTTCTTCTTCGCCTCCAAAACCATCCTACAGACCACCATC
>MU551730.1:267349-272349 GCA_024362625.1 Silurus asotus
AACCTCCACTCTCCTCCACTGCTCCTTTCCCTGCCGTCTCTGTAGACGTCTTCCTCCTCTCCTTTTCCTCCTTCGGCCAACAGTAGCCCAATTTCCACCGGTACCCTGTCGGCTAACGATACCTGTGGCGGTCGTTGTTAACCCGGGCCTCGACCGATCCGGTATGAAATTCTCATTTGTGATCCGCATATTTGATTTGGCACATGTTTTACGCTTGATGCCCTTCCTAACGCAACCCTCCCCATTTACCCAGGCTTGGGGCCGGCACTAAGAATGCACTGGCTTGTGCCTCCCTAATGGCTGGGTTAACATTTCTGTTTGACCATTTTTATTAAAAATATAAATCAATTAATACAAAATAAGACAAAATTAAAACTTTTGGTGCAACAAACGTTTATTCACAACGTCCTTTCTTTACACAGATAAATAATAAATTCACTCCACCAAAAAATGATTGTAATCACTAAACATTTGTTTTACTGATGCGCTAAGTCTCAAATCAGCAGCAAAATCCACCATGATGTGCACAGTTTACCCTCTGGGGGTCGAGAAACACAGCGGTGCGTTTTGTGGCATTTTTGCCTCATGAACTTAAATTAATGTCTTTTTGATCATACAGATAAGATATTGTAAAATAAAGATGACAGGCAGGGGGCGCTCTTTGCCATCTCTGTCATTTCTCTTCACAAACACACAAATAAAACATCCTGAATCTCAGTGAATATTTGCTCCATAGACATAATACATCTGTGTATAAAACTCTAAATATCTCCTTTTTAATCCATCAATTCACATCAATAAGAAATTTTCTCTGATTCTGTCGTCAGTGTGAAAGTTAGAAGTGGTGCAGTTTTTCTGGTGTCACCTCATTAAACATCCGTGTGGAAACATAGCAAAGGTTTTATTTGTGTCCTGATGATTTATGTCATTTAAAATATACAAAACAAATTACTTTAAAGCATCAGCAAGAATATTTAGTCTTCATGTTTGGTTCACACTCAGGTTAATGATCAGCTGGACCTGCTATAAGTGTGGAAGTGAAGTTTTCTGAAATGGTGCCGTATGTAAAACCCATAATCACTAAAACATCTCATGTCTATAGACGTTTTCCCCAGAACACATTCTCACAACCTGATATCAGCTGTTCCACAGCCTGGGTATTGGGCCACGGCCTGGTGTTTTGAAAACTTTTATTTTAGTGACCGATGCTTTAAGCGTTAAATTATAACTCTGCATTTGCTCTAATGATGATGGACTAGAAACATCTAGGACGATGAAGGTTTTTTGTGCCAGAAGTAAAAAACTATGTCAAAAGTTCTCCCAATATCATTTAGAGTTAAAGGTGATCACTTGCAAACTTCTCACAGACAATCTGCATGTGTACAGCTAGGAGGCGCAGTGCCTGGTGAATAATGGGATTGCAGGAGCGATTGGAAGGTTTTTATAAACATATTTATAATGTCTACGGTGCAGTAAACAATACTGTGTCCCCCTTGTGCCAGCAAAACCAGTGTGACCCATTCAGGTGTAACTGGTCTGTAAAATCAGTGAGATTCTCACAGTGGATGGCTATGAGGGTCAGCAAGTCCTTTTCTGCTGGCCTTAACACCATCAGACTCACTGACTTACATTTTTATATATTTTAAGCCATTATTATTAATGAAACTATTCCTAATAGTCCATCCCCCTCATTTAATAGTGTTTCTTTCTGTTGCACTGCTCCGAAAAGTGTCCGTTTATGTTAGCGTTCTTATCCAATCAGATATCCGATGTTACATCACATGTTGCCGAGGTCAAAGGTGTCTGCTGTAAGGCTTTCAGAAATCAGCACTGTGGGTGTCTGGTAAAAAAAAACAACATGAGAATGAAGCTGTTGCTTTAAGCAATTAAGGGGGGGGGGGGTTCCTTACAATTCAATATCATTATCAATAACATTATTATTTTCATGTGCTCTGATTGAACGATCAGAAAGCGCCACTAGTCGAAGCTCCAAAAAACCCGCATCTGTAGCAAAGTGCACAAGCTCTAATACAGTCATGTGATTTATTAGCTGTTTTTTTATTCCACTACGACTGACAGAGGAGAAGAAACTGATTTGGGTCGCAAGCTTTTCTTGAAAAGATTTTTTTTTAAACACGTTAGGATGTTTACAACGATGTTTACAAGACGGCCTTTTCAAGAAAAACTTGCAACCAAAATCAGTCAAGAAAATCTGGACGTCATGAGGAAAAGTCGCCAAAACGTTACGCTTTTCATAATCTGTTTATCCTCTGATGCATGTGGAGGTGCAGTTATGGCTCCAGTGAAAGGAGACGTGTTGAATTGTGATCATTGTGTTTAGTGATGATGTTCATTGTGACTGGATGAGATCCTGTGTGTGATGCAGCTCTGATCTACTGCACTTCTCTATAACACTGATGGGTTTATATCTTATTAAGGAATTAAATAAAAATATCATTCCATTAAACACCAAATTCTACACAGTCAATCTTTGAAAAAAAAAAAAAAATATGAAATATGAAATAACAAATATAAAAGTTTTTTAATAAAGTAAATGAAAAAAAAAAAAAAAAAAAACTTTTCGTTCCAGCGAAAAAAAAAAAAAAAAAAAAAAAAAAACATTTCAGTTCCAGCAGCAGCCTGGCATCTGAGTGTATATACTAATCAAATTATTATTATTAAAAAAAATTAAAAATAAATTAACAATTGTAAATCAGCACATTTAATAAATTAACCATAATTTAACACACATGATTTAAGACATTAATTATATAAAAACAAAGTCATCAATAATAAAAAAAAAAAAATGTTTATTTAAATCATTTTAAGGAAATAAAATACAGAATAAAGGATTTCATTCAAACTCCACCCCAAAATCATTAATATTATAATCATTTATTAACACAAAAAGATCAACATCAACAAAGAGGAAAAATAACGACTTTCAGTGAGCGAGTTTCTGATTGTCAAAAAAATACAATAAAAATGAATACTTACATTTAACACACAAAACTAATCAAATTATTTGTTTAATTGACGGCTGTAACGGATTGATTTTATATTTATATTTATATTTTATATTTTGCGATCAAAATGAGATAAATTCAAGTGTCAATATTTTACAAAAGAAAATAGAGAACCGCATTTAGCATGTAGCGTGTAGCATGTAGTCGGTACTGAGGTCGTGTTATTGTTTCAAAAATAATTTGAAAACTAAACAATAAGAGTGTATTTTGTTAAACATGGCAAAGTTTTATATCAGTGATTATCAGCACACACCCGACGTTGCCGTAGCAATCGAACAGAAGATTGAGACGACGCAATGTTTTCTAGATTGGATTAGGGTTCACAATAAAGTGCTTTGTTTCTTCAAAAAACTTTTAAAAAATCTTTCATTTTTACATTCATTAAAACCAATCAGAACACACCATACTGCTCTCGCCCAATCAGAACACACCATACTGCTCTCACCCAATCAGAACACACCATACTGCTCTCACCCAATCAGAACACACCATACCCCCCAATCAGAACACACCATACTGCTCTCACCCAATAATCAGAACACACCATACTGCTCTCACCCAATCAGAACACACCATACTGCTCTCACCCAATCAGAACACATCATACTGCTCTCACCCAATTAAACTATGTCAGCTTGCTATCCTCTGTGAAATTCTCTAGTGTTTTAGTTTTTGTCTTAAAAACTGAACACAAATCTAGCAAACTCCTTTAAGCAGAACACACCATTCAGATACTGCTCTCACCCAATCAGAACACACCATACTGCTCTCACCCAATCAGAACACACCATACTGCTCTCACCCAATCAGAACACACCATACTGCTCTCACCCAATCAGAACACACCATACTGCTCTCACCCAATCAGAACACACCATACTGCTCTCACCCAATCAGAACACACCATACTGCTCTCACCCAATCAGAACACACACTGCTCTCACCCAATAATCAGAACACACCATACTGCTCTCACCCAATCAGAACACACCATACTGCTCTCACCCAATCAGAACACATCTTAATTTGTCTGTAGTAGTGAACTTTGTTTGCTTGGGATCCTCTGTGAAATTCTCTAGTGTTTTAGTTTTTGTCTTAAAAACTGAACACAAATCAAGCAAACTGCTTTCAGCCAATCAAAACACTGAGTACTGCTTTCAGCCAATAAGAATTTAGCAGCAGCACTGTGGTAAAAGTATGAAAACACAGACAACTAAACAAAGCAGTGTGATTTTTAGAATATCCAATCAGTAATAAGCTTGTATTGTTTAATAAGGACCGCCCCTTTTTGTTCAGGAGTTACCTCACTTGTGTTTTTGTGGCCAATAGATTCACCTCTAACATACAGGAAACAAAAATATCTAAACTCTCTGGTGAACTTTTACCCCACATTCAAAAACGATTTGGTCACAACAAGACGAACAAACGTTTAGCGATCAGGCTGAGTTTAACGTCACACTAACGAGCTAATACCGCCGGGTGTAGGATTGCGGAGGAGGAAGGCACTGAAAAAAATCTCCAAATCTCCCATGAAGATGCTCCAGCATTCAGGAAAAATACAAATCTAAAAAACATCCAATACTTCTTTTTGTTTTTACTTTGGGAAAATAAATCTGCCAAAGTCTTTAGAAAAGATTTACACAACATTTAATACGATTCTGACGTAATTATAAAAAAATAGCCCCGAAAAATTCAGATACTATTTGGTGGTTAATTTACTGTTAATAATGATTTATATTTATGTATTTATTTATATATAATACGTATTTCAAGAATAAAATCGGATTCTTGGCGCTACGTCGACTTTTCAGGGACGTAAAAAAAAACACACGTCTGAAAATCCACATCACAGTGTCGAGTCCAGGCTGCAGGGGCTGATGGGAAACGAGTCTCTGTCATTTTCTCTCCTGGGTTAGAGCGAGTCCACGGCGGTGTACTTCAGCCGGCCCCCCAGAGAGGGTCGCCATGGTAACG
>MU551730.1:277349-280454 GCA_024362625.1 Silurus asotus
GTGTTACAGTTGGATGTTACACACTGAACCTCGCCGTAATAGTGTATGTTACTGTTTGTTAGACACTGACCTTCACTGTAAAAGTGTGTGTTACAGTTTGATGCTACACACTGACCCTCTCTAAAACGATTACGGTTTGATTGTATACAATGACCCTCGCTGTACCGGTTACCGTTTAATGTTACATACTGACCCTTGGTGCAAAGGTGTGTTACAGTTTGATGTTACACACTGACCTTAGCTGTAAAGGTGTGTGTTACAGTTTGATGTTACACACTGACCCTTGCTAAAACAGTTACAGTTTGATGTTACACAATGACCCTCACTGTAATAGTGTATGTTACAGTTAGATTTTACAAACTGACCGTCTCTGTAAAGGTGTGTGTTACAGTTGGATGTTACACACTGAACCTCGCTGTAACAGTGTTAGTTACTGTTTGATGTTACACACTGACCCCCTCTGTAATGTTTATGTTTGGTTACACACTGACCTGTGTTTGAGGTGGAGCCAATGTACGAGCCAAACAGCAACGAGGAGCATCCCGTTGATTTCACAGATGGAAAACGCCCACTGCACACGGTCAAACAGATCAAAGAACTTATCAGGCAGGGGCGGAGACTCCTCTTTGGATGGCACTCGTTCATGCACGATGGAAATCACAACCGATGTCGTAAAGAAGCAACACAATGCGTACGCAAAGGCCACGCCTGTTTTGTGCCACTCCGTCGGAAATGCTGTGCACTCGTTCTCGGATGGCAGAGGAATATGGATCTGAACCGCTTCCGATCGGAATCCATTCTTTACTGCCCCCTTGTGAACCTTCCCATTTCCAACGTGTCCATTGATGTGACGATTGTTTCCATGGTTACCCATGTGGTTGGCAATGCACAGCGTCTCCAGTCGCTCTAAAAAACTTCTCCCGTTGTCCCCAGCGACCAGACACAACGGCTCTCTCTGGAAATCCGCCTCAGAAAGTTGCAAAAGACCCACGCCGTCAACGTTCCTCAGAGCGTCTGCATATTCCGGCATTCCCTCCTCGGCCAGCCAATCAGAAACCTCTGCCGCTGACCAGTGCCCCACCTCCTTCATGGCCAATTCAGAGAAGGGGCGGGTCAGAGTGACATCACAGTATTGGCTAAATAATCACGGAAACATGATGAGACCATGACATTGTAGGATATCCAGTGTCCTGGGTTTTTCTCCACTCCTCCCCCTTCTGCAGAGACGATACCTCTAAAATAAAAATACAAAATAAATAAATAAATGTATGTTTACAGGCCAAAAATATATTAATAATTAAAACATTTACAAATTTGTATATCAAATATTTACAAAAATAAGGTGCTCAAAGTTTATAAACAGAAAAAGGAAAAATAGTATTTAATAAAACTATAAAAGTGTGATCCTGATTTGATATACAGATTATAATTATTGTAAATATTTAATATTTACTAATATTCATTGCAAAAAATAATTCAACATTTCTTTATTTTATTTATTTTATTTTTTTTGTATTTTGCTCATAATGGCTTTACAAAACATTACCACTTTTCTATTAAACTGTGTAACAATGCAAATATTAGCACAAGCTATGGAGGCCACCTCTGGACACACACACACACACACACACACACACACACACACACACACACACACACACACACACCTATGCATAATATAATATATTGAAAATTAAATATAGTGCTTGTGTTTTTATTTTATTTTTAACTCAAAATATTTAGCCACATTTAATAAAACTCAATTAAGTTCAATCAAAAATAATGCAATTATTAATCAAATAAATGATAACTAAGAAATTTGGTTGTCTGTTAACTATAATTATTGACTTTTGGACTTAAATATTACACTTTTACTGTTTAACAGTGCAAAATTTTTTGAAGCATCAAGGCTGTTTCAAAAAACCACATGGATCACAAACACACACACACACACACACACACACACACACACACACACACACACACACACACACACACACACAGAGAGAGAGAGAGAGAGAGAGATCAGTGTGACAAATGGCCCCTGTTGAACTTTTATGTTATTAGAAGTATTATAAAATGTACATAAAACACACCATTACATGAATTGTGGGTGTGGCCTAAATAATGATGGCACTGTATTGTGGAAAAAAAGTTTAATTAAATGAGAGACTGAGAGACACAAAGTCAAACAATCAGAAATCGAGACAGAGTGAGACAAAAACAGAAACAGACAGAGAGAGAGTAAGACAGTGAGAGAGAGTGAGACAGACAGTGAGTAAAACAGAGAGAGAGAGAGAAAGAGAGAGAGAGAGAGAGAGAGAGAGAGAGAGAGAGAGAGAGAGAGACAGACAGAGATTAAAACAGAGTGAGAGTGAGACAGACAGAGAGTAAAACAAAGAGAGAGAGAGGGAGAGAGAGAGAGACAGACAGAGAGTAAAACAGAGAGAGAGAGAGAGAGAGAGTGAGACAGACAGAGAGTAAAACAGAGAGAGAGAGAGAGAGAGAGAGAGAGAGAGAGAGACAGAAAGATTATCATTCACCACGTCAGCTGTGTAAACAGACCTTTAGCCATAAAATCTGATTATGAAGCAACGTGAGAAAACACACTCTCTTACACCCGCATGCACGCACACACACATGCACGCACACACACATGCACACACACACGCACACACACGCACACACACACACACATGCACACACACACACACACACACACACACACACACACACACACAGGGAAGGTGATAATGTAGCTCAAGGTTCTGAGTTACTGTTTAAAGGTTGGAGGTTCAAGCCTCAGTATCACTGCTCTTGTGCCCTTGAGCAAAGCTCTTAACCCTCTGTGCTCCAGGGGGCGCTGTATCATGACTGACCCCAGCTTCCTAACGTCACTGGGATAAATAAAGAGTTTCACTGTGCTATAAAGTACAGGTCACAGATAAAAAGCATTTTCCTTTCATTAGCTTTTACACACACACACACACACACACACACACACACACACACACACACACACACACACACACACACACACACACTCACACACTCACACTCACACTCACACTTACACTCACACTCACACACAAACACAGATATGGA
>MU551731.1:7646-20458 GCA_024362625.1 Silurus asotus
AGCGTGTGTTTGTGTGTGTGTGTGTGTGTGAAGATGTAGGTAGAAGTGTGTGTGTGTGTGTTTGTGTGTGTGTGTGAAGATGTAGGTAGATGTATAAGTGTGTGTGTGTGTGTGTGTGTGTGTGTGTGTGTGTGTGTGTGTGTGTGTGTGTGTGTGTGTATATTTGTAAAGAGCAGGTGTGTGTTCTGTGTGTGATTATTCTTGTTAAGCTCCTCTACAGCACAACTACAGTGTCTTTCTTCGCTGAGGTTGTTTGAGTGTCTGTGGGAGTCGAGTGTCGTAATCATGAAGAGGTTTAATGCAAGCAGAGCTTACGCACACACACACACACACACACACACACACACACACACACACACACATACACACACACACACATACACACACACTCTCTCTGCCATGAATATCATTGCATAACTCCACATGCACAGGCACGAGCTGAGCTGTTAACACACACACTCTCTCTCTCTTGCCCCCTGCAGGAACAGAATGAAAGCACATGTCAAGAAAACATAATCAGAAAACTCACCCAAGCATTTTGTTTTCTCCTCAAGAGCAGCAGATCTCTGGTTCTATAGAGTTTAATTATTGACTGCCTGCAGATAGTCCTCCAGTACACTGTACACATGAGTTCCATGTAGCACTCTACAGATATTTTGACCATCTGGAAAAACCTTCAACGGTTTTCTGTATGGTTTGCTTCCAGTAAAGATCTTAAACCTGACTTTTTTTTTCTAATGTTGGAGCCATTATCCATATAAAGAACCCTTGAGGAACCCTTAAGGAACCTTTACTTCATATCATAAAACAGAAATATTCCATAATGCTATGTTTACTTTTACCTTTGTTGTCATAAAGACGGTTTTTGCTCAGTGCATTCGGAAGAGCAGGAGAAACTACTTGGTTGGTTTCCATTTTAGATAGTTTTGATGTAGAACCTTTAAAGGAACCCCAACATTCCTGTTTATTACAAACCAAGATTTCATAAACATCCTTACTCTCAGTAGATCAGAACTCCGAGGTTTTTAAATAATTGACAATAAAAAAAGAGCATAAAGAAATGAAAGCTGTGGTTCTCAGTGTCATAGATATCTGATTGTGATTTCTCTACAGGTGGGGAACTACAAGCGAGCAGTAAAGAGAATCGATGATGGCCATCGACTCTGCAACGATCTCATGAACTGTCTTCAGGAACGTGCCAAGATTGAGAAGGCCTACAGTCAGCAGCTCACTGAGTGGTCCAAGAGATGGAGGCAGCTGATCGAAAAAGGTCAAAAGATCACTGTAGAGCTTTTCATCCTGGAGTTTAGACATGTTTACACACTGAGGGGGAAAAAATCTGATTTTATTTTGGGTGGGGGTTTTAGTTCTAATCTTTTGGCTTTGTTTTACTAATAATGTCAGGAGATCGGTTCGGCCATGCTGACCCCTCCACCTTCAATTTGTGGATCACTGTCTTGATGAAATCCATAGTCCATCTTCTCCCCATCAGATGTGTTCTGTTACATCCCTTTATTCATATTTCTTTTGATAATGCATAAAATGCCAGTGGGTCTGTATCCTTATGCTCCTCACCATGCTTTACTCTGGGTTTTCTGCTCTTGATGTTATCGGTACTCTGGGTACACTTGGTGTTGTTGCTGCTCTTTGTGTTCTTGGTGCACTTGGTGTTCCCTTTCAGGAAGTCGAGCTGCATTGCAATAATGTGTGTAATCAGTCAAAATGGGAAGTGGGTCATCACCGGGGGGTGACGTCACAAACAAGAAGTATAAAACGCCCATGGAGTGAAGCCGGCGCCAGATTCTGTTTGTTCATGAAGTGCTCTGTGTGTACGTGTTGAATTGTCTGACAAATTGTTTGTCGAAAAAAAAAGAAAAAATGAAAGCAAGCAAGAAATTGAAGCACACTTTCTGGCAGTACATTCCTCCCTGCCCCCGCTATGGACCTTGCAGAGGGTTTCGAGTCGGGCTTGTCCGTATCTTCAATCTCACCTGCTCGGTCAAGCACTCGCTTGCAGGCTTCGGAAGCATGACTTTCAGCAGTTGCCCTCTCACTTTGCCCTCTCACCCTGCACCTGGTCTCCCTGAGACTTCAGGGCATTCGCATTCTCGACTATATCGATGATTGGTTAATATTGGCTCAATCAGAGCAGTTAGTGGTCCGGCATTAAGATGTTGTTATCGCTCACATGAAGGCTTGGGGGTTTCGCCTAAATGTTGGAAAGACTACTTTGCACGTGCACTTAACCCTTAACCATTGTGTTTATCGTTACAGCCAACAGGAAGGTCAGAGAAGGATAGTCTCTCACTGTTAAGTAGTTTCAGAAACTGCTAGGGCTCATAGCAGCTGCATCCAGTGTTATCCTATTTGGCCTTCTGTACATGAGACCACTTCAGTGGTGGCTCAGGACCCATGGGTTCTTACAGAAGGGCAACCACCTCGTAAGATCAGGGTCACGTGGCGATGCCTATGTGTCTTAGATGTTTAAAGAGATCTCGGTTTCCTATCTCAGGGCCATATGTTGGGAATTTCCGGTTGTCACATAACGCTAACGACTGATGTGTCCCGCATGGGGTGGGGAGCGGTTATGAGTGGCTGCTCCACCCAAGGTTTATAGGATGGGCCCCATCTACTTTGGCACATCAATTGCCTAGAGATGCTGGCTATGCTTCTAGTATTGAAGCATTTTCTCCACATGCTAATCACCACATGCTAATTTGTATGGACAACACCTTAGTGGTTTTATATATCAAATATTAAGGAGGTCTGCGCTTGTGCCCCTTTTACAGGCTGGCACACCAGATCCTTCTGTGGGCCCAGGGGAAGCTCTTCTTCATGAGAGCAGCTTACATCCTGGGACAGTTGAATGAAGCAGCAGACAACCCGGGGAATGATGAATCCATCCGCCCCTGGGGCTGGACACCAAAGCTCAGGTGTGGCAGAGGCTATGCCTGTACAACTTCCCCCTATCGCACTGCTTCCAGGAGTTCACCCTGGAAGAGAGTTCACCAGGATGGAGTACATCTCCTGCTGGTGGATTCAATGTGGCTGGGCAAACCATGGTTCATGGCCCTGGTAGCTCTCCTAAAGCACCCTTCCTTAGAGGCTCCTCACTCTAAGGAGGGATCTCCTGTCCCAGGCCAGGGATGCCATAGTCCACCCCTCCCAGAATTGTGGAGACTGTGGCTGTGGCCCCTCTCCAATTCAGAGTTCTCTCCACTAGGAGGTTGTATGCTGCTAGTTGGTGCCTGTTTTGTTCGTAGTGTGAGCACCACCAGCTGGAGGTGCATAAGCCCCCGGTGTGACCTAGAGTGCCTGAGTGGGAGCTGGCTGTTGTGTTCTAGGCTCTGTCTGAGCCCCCCTTTAAACCTCTGGCCGAGGCATTTTGGAGGCACCTTTCAATCAAGACAGTCTTCTTGTTAGCCATTTGCTTTTTCAAGAGAATCAGAGATCTGCAGGCCCTGTCTGTGTCCCCCTCCTTTCTGCAGTTTACTCCAGCTATGGCCATTGCTAATAAGCAGTCGCATCTTCTTATGAGTCGTCTGGTCTCCCTGCTCTATTCAGGGTCATAGCTCACTCGACCCGAAGTGTGGCAGCCTTTAAGGCTTGGTCCTTTAAAGTACTCCTCCAAGACATTTGCAAGGCTGTTGGCTGGTCCACTCTGCTGTCCTATTCCCGGTTTTACAACCTGGATCTCAGTGCCACTCCTGGCCTCTCTGTTCTTCGACCTAGCCATGCCTATACACATTTAACGCAGGTCAAGTTCCTGAAAGGAGAAGGTCTCCATGTTACGTATGAAACCCTAGTTCCCTGAGAAAATGAGACGCTGCATCTCTATGCCACACTTTGTGAACAAACAGAAGCTTCACTCCATGTGCGTTTTATACCTCCTGGTTGTGACGTGATTACACACATATTTTCCCCTTCTTGTTTCTTTCTTAACTGTGTGATGATTTCAGATAAGTGTGTTTTGGTGTGTATTCATGTAAAGTGTTGTTGTAGGACCTCAGTATGGTTCTGTGGAGCGAGCCTGGCTGGCTGTGATGACCGAGGCAGATAAAGTGAGCGAGCTCCACCAGGAGGTGAAGAATGGCCTTCTCAACGAGGACGTGGAAAAGGTGAAGAACTGGCAGAAGGACTCCTACCATAAACAAATGATTGGAGGCTTCAAGGAAACTAAAGAAGCAGAAGAAGGTTTCAAGAAAGCTCAGAAACCATGGGCCAAAAAACTTAAAGAGGTGAGAAGAAAAGCATTAAAATAATAATGTTAGTCCTAAAGTTACAGTTTTATTAAAACTGAAATCATTCAGATACGTTATAGTGATCAGATATGGAATTAAGTTATTGATATTTATTTACAGGAAATATTTTACAGTTTGTGTTATTTAATATTCATCCACTTTATATGTATAAACATTATATTGTTTGTCTTAAATCCATAAATATTGACAAAAATCTTTGTACTTATCAAAATAGTACAAAATATGAGTTTTGTAATATCCAGGCACATTTATAAAACTGCAGCTCACCATCTCTGCACAGCGGAACATCACAACAGCAATATCTGGCAGATATTAAGGAAGCAGAAGGAAGTTGCAGGATGTTCAGAAAGCAGCAGAAATATCAAATTAAACAATATAAACTTTAGTTAATGTTTCATTTAGAACGAAATTGGAATAAAACTCTCAGATTAGATTAATCAGTATTAGAAAAGAATTCAACTTGATTTTTGGAGGAAGAAGGGCTGTGAGAATGAATTTAAGAACATCAGGAACACCGTGAAGCACAATGAAGAATATTGGGATACAAACTGCTTTTCTGCAAACTCATCAGCTAAAAAAGTAAATCTGTGGAGAACATGAGCTCAAACACATCTACATTGTAGAAGAGCGAAAGGTTAAGATCAAGGAAGGACAGTAAGGTGGTCCAAACAGATATAATCAGAGGGTGAGGACCACCCACTTAATGGCCAGGCATTCCTTCACCATGGTACTGTACCGAATTTCCTGCACCGACAAATTACTGTTGATGTACAGCACCGGGCGCTCCTCTACCACCTTGGACAATACGGCCCCCAGCCCCCAGTCTGACATGTACATCTGCAAGACAAACGGGGAGAGAGAATTTAGAAGAATGTAAAAGCGTTCCACAGAGTGCAGCTTTCACCCAAAAAAAAGAGCCTGCTGACATGACTCCGTCCACTTGACCGGATCTGGTGCTCAGTCAGCGGGGTGGTGACAGCCGAATAATTAGGGACAAACCTTAGATAATAACCAGTCAGCCCCAGAACCCGTCTCACCTCCTTTTTGGTCTTGGGTTTTGGACAGGCTGCATTCGCTGCAGTCTTATCAATTTGGTGACGCATCTGCCCATGACCCAAAAGGAAACCCAGATACCGTACCAATTACACACTTTTTCAGATACCTCAGGAGCATGTTTAACTCGACAGAGAGAGAGAGAAGAGAGAGAGAGAGAGAGAGAGAGAGAGAGAGAGGGTGACAGGAAGAGAAGGATATGGATTATTAAGTCTCCTGATTGTTGTATGAAAGTTGACGTCACTGTGCAGTTTGGACTCTGGTGAGATTCACTGTAGCAGCAGAACTAAAAGGGAGAAGCAGAAGGAAACACAGACATGAGGATCTCTGGGATAAGAGACGACCCACCACACCACCATCAACAAACCTGAGTGAACGTGTGAGAGTGAGGAGACGACAGCATCCAAATATCCCAGTTCACCAAACACTCCATATCCATGATCCCTCCAGATCTGCTCCTTTACCTCACAAACACCTACTGACTAAAGACTCCACTAAATAAATATGTGTTCAGCCTCGACTTGAACACTGAGACTGTGTCTGAGTCCCGAACACTGATTGGAAGGTTGTGCCATAACTGTGGGGTTTATAAGAGAAACATCTGCCCCCTGCTGGAGTCTTCATTATTTGAGTTACCAAGATTCTTTGATCTAAGTAGGCGTGGAGGATCATATTGGTACAGAAGTTCACTCATATACTGTGGCATGAGAGTGTTAAGTCGAGAAACACCAGCCGGAGATGCTACGAAATCAGAAAGTTTGCTTCTAGCTGCATGTGGTCCTAGTAAAAGTACTTCCGTCTTTTCCGAGTTGAGCAGAAAGAAATTATCAAGCATCCACTGTCTAATGTCCTTTACACACTCCTCAACATTGTTAAGCTGATCTCTCTCATCTGGCTTTGCTGAAATATACAGCTGTGTATCATCAGCATAGCAATGGAAGCAAATACCATGTTTATGATACATTTCATAAATGTTGTTCCTCAGTAGATGTGAGCAGAACTGCTGTGCTACAACCTTTTCTAGAATCTTGGAGATAAAGGGGAGGTTTAATATTGGCCTGTAGTTGGACAGCTGACAGGGTGAAGGTCAGGTTTCTTAATTAGGGGGTTGATACTGCAGTTTGAAGGATTTAGGTACAAAACCAGTGCTAATGGAAGAGTTATTCGAACAGGTCTGTGTGGGAAATTAAAGCCACTATGTGTTTGGTGTCTGAGATTAGCTGAGATGTATGTTCATGCTGAAACTCAAGCAGTTTTTCAACAAAAATTACTGCTATGTAAATATCAAGTCAAGTCCAGTAGGCTTTATTGACATTACATCTGTATACAGTGCAGTACACTGTGAAACGAAACAACATTACCAAGGACCAGGGAGCTCCATCAAACATCAATGAACAAAATGACCCTCCATCTGGCCTTCATCCACCTGGACAATAAGGACACATGCGTGTGAATGCTGTTTATAGATTTCAGTTCAGCATTCAACACAATCGTCCCTCAGCACCTGATTGAGAAGCTGAGCCTACTGGGCCTAAACACCTCACTCTGTAAGTAGATCCTAGACTTCCTGACTGGGGGACATCAGTCAGTCTGGATCGGAAACAACATCTCCAGCACCACCACACCGAGCACTGGGGCACCTCAGGGTTGTGTGCTCAGTCCTCTGCTGTTCACTCTGTTGACTTTTGACTGTGTACTTATGCACAGCTCAAATCACATCATCAAGTTCACAGATGACACGACCATGGTGGGTCTCATTAGCAAGAACGACCAGTCAGCATACAGAGAGGAGGTAAAACAGTTAACAGCCTGGAGTAGTGCAACAACCCGTCTCTGAACGGTGACAAAACCAAAGTGATGGTTGTTAACTTCAAGAGAGCACAGAGCAACCATTCTTCCCTGTTGAGAAGGCTGAGAAGATAATTGGAGTCTCACACACCTCTCACACACACCCCTCACAGACACACACACACCCCTTACACACAAAGCGGCACATTCCACAGAGACGGCCCTTTTGGCTGTTTCTGAGAAATGTAATGCTGCTCGGGCAGCCAAGCTGTCATCTGTACTTATCTTCCTGGACCTTTCAGCAGCATTTGACACAGTCAACCACAAGACAATTTTGTCAACCCTCAAGAGCTTCGTTATCCGCGGAACAGCATGGGAATGGTTTGCTCCTACCTGGAAGGTCGCTCATAGCAGGTAACTTTAACATGGAGGGGATCCACATCTGCCCAGTGCAGACTCACCACTGGTAAAGCTGATCAGTGATCAGGAGATGTTTATCATTTTAAAAATCACTCTTAGATCCCAGGATTTGGTGATTTTTTTTAAATACACACTTACACACAACCTACATCTGATACAATATACACACAAATTATATATAATTAGGTGCAAAATATAAACAGTTTAAACTAGAAATAAAGAGAAACACAATCATTAATCATTTCAGTCATTCCTCTTCTTCTTCTTCTTCTTATTGGAGAGGCGTGTAGGAACCAAGAAAAAAACTATTTTCTGTGTGTGTGTCTGTGCAGATGGAAACATTCAAGAAGATCTATCACATGGCCTGTAAGGAGGAGAAAATGGCGGCGTCTCGTGAGGCGAACAGTAAGGCCGAGGCGTCTGTCACTCCGGACCAGCAAAAAAAAATGCATGAGAAAACAGAGAAATGCAAACAGGATGTACAGAAGGTGAGAAAAACAACTGAAACAGAAAAGACACACGGGGTTCCAACTGCAGCTCTGAAAAAAGACCTAAAAGAATAAATAAATAAAAAATTTGAGCTGGTCATGTGACTCTTCAGCCCAGAAGCACTGCCATTTTTATGAGGTTGGAGGAAACTGAACTGGAAATATACATAATTATTGCTCTCTCTCTCTCTCTCTCTCTCTCTCTCTCTCTCTCTCTCTCTCTATCTCTCTCTCTCACTCTCTCTCTCTCACTCTCTCGCTCTCTGCACATGGGAAGGGTGAGCGTGGTTGGTGTGTTGCCAATTTTTCCCTTTAAACATCTAGGAACAATTTTATATGTGTCTGTGTGTTTGTGTGCTAGCGTGCCTGTGCATGTGTGTGTATGCTTGTGTGTGTGTGTGTGTGTGTGTGTGTGTGTGTGTGTGTGTGTGTGTGTGTATGTGTGTGAGTGAGTGTACAGCATGGCGTCTCCGAGCGTGAGGCTGTGTGAGAGTTTGACTCGCCTGTGTGTGTGTGTGTGTGTGTGTGTGTGTGTGTGTGCGGGGCAGGTGTAGAGGAAAGTGTGTATGTTGGTGTTCTGGGTGAGTGTAGAGAAGTGTGTGTGTGTGTGTGTGCGGGGCGAGTGTAGAGGAGTGTGTGTGTGTGTGTGTGTGTGTGTGTGTGTGTGTGTGTTTGTGTGTGTGTGTGGAGGAGTGTGTGTTAGCAGATGGTAATGTGTTGGGACATGAGAACATTGTCTCTGCCCCCCGTATGAACAGTGAATTTGTGGTTTTTCTGAACAGTATTGAGAAAGTAAATAAACTGATCCAGAAAGGAATTATTATAAATAACGAGTGTGTACTCACTAGTTAAACACTTGGTGTATTTTAGGCAGATGGTTTTTATGGTTCTGAATGACGATGTTTAGGAACTAAACGTGGTCTTTAAGTTCAGGATCGAAGGGTTTGACTACAACATCTTTGTTTCCAAAAATAAAATGTTTTAAATGTGGCCAGTTTGGGCATCTTGCCTGCTCCTGTCCTAAAAGACAGAGTGACACTGGTGTCTCCAAGCGACCCGAGCAGGAAGCAGGAGTCGTTCCTCCAGCAGCTTCAGCTTGGCCTGCTGCTGAAAGCACCGTAACTGCTGCTGCAACAAGGCCTAGGGAGCGTGAGCCCCAAGCTCAGACTGTAGACCAGAGGTCCACTAGTGACAGACCCACCCCTTAAAAAAGCCCTGTTCGGCCGAACCGGACCGGGAGAAGCCTCGCTTGGCCGAACCGAACCGGGAGAAGCCTCGCTTGGCTGAACTAGACCCAGATAAATCGTGTGCACTTGGAAAAGTCACAGTGGACTCTGGAGCGGTGCTGGAGCTGCCTGCAATGGCAGAGGCAGGCATAGAGGTACAGAGCTGTCGCCAGGAGACACCAGTCACTACACCAGTTAAAGGGGACGGGTAGACATTAAGATGGAAGATGACCTCTGTTAAAAGTACCAACCAAAAGAAAGAAACGAGGTAGGGGACAAAAGGCAAACAGCAGGCGAAAAAATATATGATGGTGGAGGAACCTGAATCAGACAGTAAAGACGCAATGTTTGATTCAGTTTTTAATCCAGACTCACAGGAAGAACCCTTAACTGTGTTTTATAGTGCTGAAAACATAAAAGAGTTTTTAAGAACTACTAAGTGGCAGAAAAATGTGTCAGTAGTAGAGTTTTTTCCAGACAGTAAACAGTTTATACACGATATAAAACATTTGAGACGATAAGGAGCTTTTACTGATCAATCAATTTTGAGACTAAAGAAGGTGATAACAAAGGTCAATAGGGAGAGACTGATAGAGAGTATGGCAAGTTTTTTTAGCATTTGTTCGCTTTACTTTTTTTAAATTTTAATGAACAGGATACACATTGCGAGTTTAATTATAAATGGAGCAGGGGAACACAGGAAGCACAGGAGCTCATCAAGCAAAAACATATTGATGTGGTCATGCTGCAGGAAACCCACAGTGATGTCAACTTGGTGTAGGGTGTCAGAATCTTCCGGGCACACGGCGTGCGCTTCCGGTTTCACAGCGTGCACGTCCGGTTCGGCGGCCATCTTGCACTCCGGTTCGGCGGCCATCTTGACCCAGTATTTAAGGACACCCAAGGCTTTAGCTCGAAGCTAGATGATCTTACCGGCTACCTGGCCCCTGAGATTACTCTTGCCACCCTGCCTGCTTTGTTTCCTAATTCTGTTTCTGTTCCTGATCCTGTTTTTAATGCTGTTCCTGCTCCCTGTTCTGCTCTGCCTCCCTAGTTACCTGGTTTGGACTCTGGACTGTTTTTTTGGTTTGTGTTTCTGCCCTGCCTATTTTGCTGGCTATTGGATTTTTTTGACTGTTTTCGATTTTGGTTTGCCTGTGTTTTTGACCCTGGACTGTTTATTGGACTTTGTTTTTGCCTTGCCCCATTGCTCAGTGTTCACATTACTCCTGTGACATCCTGCATTTGGGTCCTTACTCACCTAGCTTTGCAATTGTGTTTACTGACAGAATAATCTGCCCATTCACCTGTGTCCTGCCACGTCCCTGAGAGAACACTCTGGCTAAAGATGGACCCAGGGGATATTTTAAAGCGTTAGGCTTGCTCCATCGCAGACTGGCAATTCTGGGACCCAACTGAGAAGGTTGATATTCTAAAGCTCAGTCCCCAGCAGAGAACTGAGTATTTCCGGGTGCGTCAGGAACAATCTATGGCTAACCAGCTGGTTCAGATTAACCTACTTAAACAGCTGTCGCTCTGCTGGGGGGGATGCCCAACCTTAGCCTTCCTGCCTGACTGGGGACGTCACCCAGCTCTTCTGCCCTGCCGAGCATGCCCCCAACCGTATTTGCCATGCCAAACATGCCCCCATTCCTTCCAGAATCTCGCCAAGGGCGCCGCTTCACTCCAGAGTCCCACTGAAGGGCGCCGCTCCGATCCAGAGTCCCGCCGAGGGTGCCACTACGCTCCAAAGTCCCACCGAGGGCGCCGTTCTACTCTGTTTCACAGTCTCGCCGAGGGCCCTATCCTTGCTGACTATGTTGCGCCACCCCTGGGTTTCCCCAAGGTGTTCGCCTGGTCTCTGGGTTTTGCTGACGACGTGATCCAGACCTCCGCAGAGAGCGTTGCTCCACCTCAGACCTCCACAGAGGGCATCGCTCTGCAACGTTTTTTATACACAAACTCAATAATGTTATTTTTAACTGCAGCACTGCAGAGTTTTAAATTTTGGGGGTGATTTTAATTGTACAGCACACAATTTAGACAGGAACCATGCAGAACTTAATTCAGCTTCCCGTAAGTGTCTGTGGGAGATGGCGGAGGCCCACGATCTCTTTGACATATGGAGAAATCTGAATAAGAAACAGAGACAGTACACGTGGGCCTAGCAAGATTAGATCATTTTTATTTTATTTTATTTTTTTCCAGTAGACATCTTAGACCACTGCATGGTTCAGTGTAACATCAGTAAAAAGAAGATAAAACCTAAGAGCAGCTACTGGCATTTTAACACCGCACTTTTAAAAGATTTTAGAATAGTTCTTTTTTTTTTTTATGGAATTGTTTTAAACTGGAGATGGTGGCTTTTAACTCCCTACAGCAGTGTTGGGATGTGACAAAAGCACAAATCAAAGAATTCTGTCAAAAGTACACTCTCAATGGCACAAGAGACATTGCCAGATCTTTGAAAGCTTTGGAAATAGAGACAGTGGAACTCCAGTGTTTGGAGGCCACAGGAAATCGAGGACATATTGAAGCCCTCAAAAATAAAAATGCCAAAATGACATGTACAGTACAGGGGTGCTGGTCCACTCACGCTTTAAAAGCATTTCTGAGATGGATGCTCCTTCTAAGTTCTTCTACAGTTTAGAACAAAAGAATGGACAGAAAAGATTTATGCATGCTGTGCGAAAAGAATCAGGGGATCTTGTGTTAGAGCCCTCTAAAATTCACCAGCAGACAGTCAGCTTCTACTCGAAGCTGTATAGAGGTGAGAGTTCAGGGGCACAGGAAGTGGAGGAGAGCTTCCCCAGAAACGTTCCAAAGCTCTCAGAGTCAGTGGCCAAGGAGTTGTATAGAGAGCTGACACTTGCCGAGCTTCAGGATGCTCTCCAGGGAATGGAAAACACGCGGGTGCCAGGTATAGATGGTCTCCCAGTGGAGTTTTTTGCCTTCTAGGCAGTTATAGGGCAGGATGTGCTGGAGGTCCTACAGGACAGTGTCAGAGGTGGTCAGCTACCAATGAGCTGCAGGAGAGCCATCCTGACCCTGTTGCCAAAAAAGGAAGACCTGACCCACCTGAAGAACTGGCGCCCAGTGTCACCACTGTGCACTGACTGCAAACTGCTGTCAAAAGCATTATCATCGAATCTGAAGAATTTGATAGAGCAGATCATTCACCATGACCAGACGTACTGTGTGCGTGGCAGGTCGTTTTTTGATAATGTTTACTTAATTTGTGACATTTTGGACGTCTCCAGGCTATTGGGTGTGAAGACGTCCAAAATGTCCTCTTTAGACCAGGAAAAGGCTTTTGACAGGGTTGAGCATGAATACTGGAAGGTGCTTTAAAGCTTTAGCTTCAACCCTGGTTAGAAAGAATTTTACTGTGCACCAGAGCTCAGCTAAATAATCACACCAACCCCCATCATTAACTCTCATTGTCTGATTATTTATGCCTATTATTTTTATTATTATATTTATGTTTATAATTTATTTATTTATTTCATCTGTCTCTCTCTCTCTCTCCCTCTCTCTCTCTCTCCCTCTCTCTCTCTCTCTCTCTCTCCCTCTCT